>OY986969.1:21735907-21801547 GCA_963920575.1 Narthecium ossifragum
AAGAACCAGTAGTAAATGGTATACCATTAAAATATGAAACTAACTTGATGCTTATGAGAGTTCAGTCTGACCTCTTCCGAAGTAGAATTAACAATGTTCAAGTTTCTGCGGAGGTCATCTACCTGGCAATGGTACATATAGTCAATAAATTAGAGTGAATTAGCAATATCAAAGCACAAAAAATAATTGAACAAACTGAAACACTGACCTGGGAAAGAAATTGGATCTTAAAAGAGAAGACTCTCAGCTTGGATTCCACCCTTGGTATTTTCATCAACTCTAAGAAGAACTGGTTGTAAATGCAAACTGTCAATATCAAGTAAAGATGAGAAGATTCCCTGCTTCTTAGAAAGGTATCTTATGGGATTATCTCTTTGGCATTTTTTAGCTTCCTTGCAACTCTTATTTTTCAGCTTAGGAACTGGAAAAGAGATTTACTGCAGCATCTATCATATGCTTACTTGGTTGTTAATTTACTGCAGCATGTTTTTGATTGACTTCTCATGGATAACATCTAGTTGAGGAGAATTGTGCATTTTTTTCTTTGATGTGCAACTTCTAACATTGCAGGTAACTTTCTGGAGCTAAAAGTGTTGAATTTATAGTCAAGCGGTAAAGAGAAAGAGCATAAATTTTGTGCTATTTGCTTTGGTTGTATGATTGTAAGTGCATAAATCACCAGCCAATATCCTGTTCAATTCTCAAAGTGTTTATGCTTCTTTCCTATGCTCTTAGGATGTCTTTGAATCTTACCAATTCTTCCCTATGCTCTTAGGATGTCTTATAAACTGAAGCAGATGAAGACAAGGGGCGGAGATGCAGATACCTTAGAAGATCAACTAAAGCAATTGTAGTCCAGGAACACAGAATACATGGCCCAAGTCGAGATATGGAGGACCTGCTGCAAGAATAGAGAAGATGAAGTTATTAGATTGTTGTTGGAGGTGAAAAAAATGCAAAACAAAAATAGAATGATGTGGTTGGCCATTGTGTTGTTATGTGTCCTTGTGCTTGTCAGATTTTAGCCCACGAGAAAGATTCATGTAATAGAATGATGCGGTTGGTCATTGTTCTTTTTCTTTCTCAGTTTTTTTTGGAGACTATGAGACTTTGTAACATCTAGCAAACAGTGATTGTTGTTTTCTCTAACATGGAATCATCAACTTGGAAAATAAGTAGCTTTTGAGAGTGGTAATTTAAGTTTGTATGTTCTTCAGTCGGAATATAATGAAGTGATTAGATTCACTTTTTCCTATCAGCTTAAGTTATGAACTTCTTTTGCGATGCCCATTCTAATTGTTTGGTACCATGTAGCTTATTGGTTTCGCATGCAAGTATCTTCTGCTAGAAATTAACATCAATCCACATCATAAGAATTCCTAGTAGAGCAAACCATGATTTTCATATGTATATATGGACGGATCTGAGGACTTAAATTGGACCACAGTAAAATAGCTATCATCTCTTGATTTTGATGGCTCCACCATTATAATTCCAAACAAATACAAGATTCTGACCATGCATCCTACACTACATCTAGAATATCTTGCCAACCATTACAATTCTAAACAAATACAAGATTCTGACCATGCATCCTGCACTACATCTAGAATATCTCGCCAACCATTACAATTCCAAGCAAATACAAGATTCAAGCCCATTTGTCCATGGAACAGCTGAGGTTGATGTTGTAGCTGTTGCTGCTGCAGCTGCTGCTCCTGCATTACTTGTGGGTTAAACTGTGAAGAAGCTCTCGGAGGATATAGTGCTGATTGCACTATAGCATGTGGAATCATATGCAGACAAGATTCTTTTGAAGCTCAGTTTGATACCTGCCACATTTTTCAAAACACAAATATGAATTATTCAAATTTTCAAATGCAGTTCTAGATGCTATTTTACTCAGACACTAAAAACATAACCACATCTACACATCCATGAGGAGTTATTTTCTTGTTCTTCTTATCTTGCTTTAATGCCCAACTATGTAGATGATTGGAACATTGCCAATGCACTCAAACAATTGGAACATTGCATTTACAACCAATTCTTCTTAGAGTTGATGAAAATACCAAGGGTGGAATCCAAGCTGAGAGTCAATCAAAAATATATTGCAGTAAATTAACAACCAAGTAAGCATATGATAGATGCTGCAGTAAATCTCTTTTCCAGTTCCTAAGCTGAAAAATAAGAGTTGCAAGGAAGCTAAAAAATGCCAAAGAGATAATCCCATAAGATACCTTTCTAAGAAGCAGGGAATCTTCTCATCTTTACTTGATATTGACAGTTTGCATTTACAACCAGTTCTTTTTAGAGTTGATGCAATACCAAGGGTGGAATCCAAGCTGAGAGTCTTCTCTTTTAAGATCCAATTTCTTTCCCAGGTCAGTGTTTCAGTTTGTTCAATTATTTTTTGTGCTTTGATATTGCTAATTCACTCTAATTTATTGACTATATGTACCATTGCCAGGTAGATGACCTCCGCAGAAACTTGAACATTGTTAATTCTGCTTCGGAAGAGGTCAGACTGAACTCTCATAAGCATCAAGTTAGTTTCATATTTTAATGGTATACCATTTACTACTGGTTCTTCGTTGCTATCAAGTCAGAAACTCTGTGAAGTTGAAAAGAATTATGCAAACCATTCTTTCCTTGCTCCTTTTCTAACTAAAATAGGCAAATATTGGAAGATGTAGTCTGGAAAGCTATTGGCCAAAATGGATATAGCTGAGAATTGAAAGCATACTAAATTTCTGATGTTTTTTTTTCCATCAGAACAATCTTCAAAACAGAGTACCAGTGGGGGGCTTCGACGGCGGTGGTCGGGGGTTGGCCAGCCGCGGGGGTTGCCGGGGGCGACGTTGGTCGGCGGAGATCACACCGCTAGAAGGGAGGACGGGGCGTGGTGGCACGATGGCGAAGAAGGGAGGACAAGGCGTTGCGCGGGGGCTGGTTTGTCCGGCGGTCGAACCGGATGCCGCCGCCGCCATTGGAGGTGGGAGGTCGTGGATGCCCTAGATCAGGATCGCCGGCGGTCATGGACGAGGCGATGGACAAGGAGAGGAAGGGAGATGAGGGTGGAGGCGTCGCGGCGGTGCGAGAGCGAAGAAGCTCGGGGGAGGGAAGGATTTCTCAGCTAATGCCTAATAACCCATGTATACATTGTGACCGTCCGATCGGACGGTCAGGATACTGGTTTGTTTCCTAAGCCTAACGAACTAGTTCTATTCAGATAATTTCTCTATATATATGTCTATATATGTACGTCTACCCATGTCACCAATATAAAAAAAACATATTGAAATTCTATACACGTGACACATATCTATGTTTGCCACATCAGGTTGGATTTTAGCCACCCCACATGAGTTTGGCTAAATATCACTCCTCTTATTCGAATTGGTGGTGGGTTCATGGCCAGCCTTATATAGTTGTAAGTTAAATGGGTTATGGGTCCCTACCCGCATCCAAAGATACACCCATTCATCCGCTAATAGGTTTTTCCATATAGGTGTCTTGCATTTTTTTTTCTTTTTTTCGAACTAAAAAGGGTAGTTTTGGATATTTGACTCTTTAAATGCATTAGTATTGGTAATTTAGTTCATTGGCTATTAGTTAAATAATTAGAGTTTACGTCTCGAAACAAATTCATATCTAAAAAATTGAATAATTTTTAACAATGGATTACAAGAGCAATGTCTAGTCTAACACACACGAACTCTCTCTATATTGTACACAGATATGTTGTTATTTCATGATTTCATCTGTCATCGTGCAAATAGAGTATGTGTTTCTGCACAGATTTACAGAAGATAAATCTCTCTCGTTTGCTGGCTAGATATGTGCAACCATACGTTCAGAAACTCTGTAATCATATCTGATCAGTCTCTCAGCAGAAAGTTGGATGCTGAGGGCAGATATTTATTGCTCCATAGTTAATTGCTGCAAGTGGGAGCTTCAATCCTATTACTCAGCAGTATTTAATTCTACAGACAGAAGAGCGATTCAATCAGTGCGTAATCAAGAATAACTGCAATCTACTTCCAAACTGAGATATGAAACTTAATCAAGATACTTCGCAGCAGATGGACTTTGTCTAGATGCAACAAAATGAAAGCATAAATCAAAACTGGACATATGTTAAGATGAAAAATTGTTTGTTTGAAGGAAAGACAGCTCCTGTTATGTCTGGGGAGGTAGCCCTTGACATTTCTGCTTTTGAACCAGATTAGCCCTGGAATAATACAGTTTCTGCTCAACCTTTCAAGAAAAGGGAAACACAGCCTTGGTATTCAACAATATACATAACACGTTTTTATGAATCTTACGAAGAGATTAAGATGCCACAATGCATGATATACAGTTTTCAAAGACACTCATCAAAAACTAATTATCATGCTTCAATAATTTCCAAATAACAAGTGATCAACAAGGGACCTTCCCTTATAAAGCACTAGTGGATGGTTTGAATAATTCTCTCTCAATCACAATCATCTATTTTATAAACCATCTATCATCTCATTCTTACCATTCGATTATTTCCCATTCAGTTATAACCTTCATTCGAATTGCAACACATATGACACAGACAAAGAGACAATCCACCTTACTTTCTAACACAGATCTGCAAAAACTATATTTGGATATTTTCTTTCAGATCACTTTCAGGTCATAAAGAATTAAAGATAGCAACTGAAAACTTAAAAGAAGATTGTAGCATCAAACGTGGAAATTACATTTCAAAATCCCTTAAAGGCTAACACATTAGACCATCCATCCTAAAGACACCAAAACAGAGATGAAAAAATTATTACAGTATATACAATAAAGAGCTGCACCTCAATTCTACAGTTGAAAATTCAAGCTATCTGATCTAACCTCCTTACGATTCACATCCCAGATGGCAAGACTTTCTTGAAACAACCAGCAAGGCTTGACAGATTTACTTTCCAGAAACTCCCCAAAGTATTTCTCTTCGTCAGTTGGCACAAATGAAGGGTATCATCTTAGAGAATGGTTACAGCTCTGAGACCAGAGTAAAGATTCTTTATCCATGACATCCTTAGTGCATAATACTGGAAGAAAGGTAACTGTCCACCGGAATAACTTACAGCTTGTCAAACAACCCCATCTAACTACACTATCAACTCATGTCTAAACCAAAATCAACAATATTTACACTAGTAAATATCCGTGTCTGCTCGCATACTGCTAATGCAAGCTCTTTTGCACAGCATCCAAGAGATCTGCTCAGGAAAACGCGAGGCAGATGGCATTTGAAATACTAACCAGATGCTGCCATATCTCTCTAGAGGCTTATGGTGCCGTAAGCATGCAGGTACTGCTATCCGAGCTACCAACAGTTGCCAGCACATCTCGAACCAGAAGCTTTACACTATGGGATTCAATGGACTCCAATACCTCGATGCACTCATCGAAATCAGAGTCGCTTACTAACATCACCCACTCATCCTCATCGTCCATGTACTTAAGCTGGAATGCACCCACAGCTAACTGAAATCTCTTTCCAATTTCCTCAAACAGTTGGTGTACACCCATCGATGGTACGAACTTGAACCTCACAGTGTCCTCCTTATATGTAGCCTTCATGGTGATGGCATGGTCACCATCAGCAGCAAACGCTTTGTTCTCTTGTCGGTTCTTAAACATTGGGCAACTTGAAGCACTGCCACCAGAAGAGTCTGTCATGCTAGAGGAAGAAGGAACACTCTGTTCTCTTAACTTATCATTGGCATTTAATTTGGCATTCATTTCATCATGTGCTGCCATGGAACTTGAGCTCCTTGACGTAACCTGCCCATCAAGGATTGAACTCAAACCGCCTTTATCAGGAGGACCAAGGTGGCACCTCTCATTTGGAACAACAGGACCATGGGAAGCAGCTTCAGGATGAATAGCCCAGTTGGTTGTGCCATTGATTTTAGCTTGTTGCAACGTACCTCCATCAAAAGAAGCAAGCTTGCATTCAGCTGGGGAAATACAGGTACCAGATGTTCTGTGCTTGGGTATGTTGTGGTGTTTTAACTGGCCTGAGGCCTCTGAATTGTGTCTGCCAATCAAACAGTCACCGCCTTCCAACTTCTCATTCTCAACACGGTGGATAGAAGATACTGGCATCCCATCTTGGCCTGCTGACTCTAAGGGTATAAATGCATGTTTTTCAGGTGAGGAGACTGCAGCAACAAGACTCCCTGTAGCAGGATCATATTTCAAAGTCCCCTCGACTCCCTGTACAGAGTTTATCACAGTCTGGATCCTCTTAAGCGAACGGTTGACTTTGTTTATCTTGCGAGATGGCCATCTCGATATTCCATGCTGTCTGCATATCCTTTTCAGAGTGGTAGGGCACACTGCCAAAATAAAATCAAAGCAGGGTATTACAAGAAAGTTTTCAAGAAACACGATTAGTGACTTATGCTTCACCAGCAATGATACAGATGTTATTTGGCCACGAGTTAGGAGTTAGGACCTTCTTGTCTTTCGCTAAAAACACCTGTTATCTGGCAATAACTACAACTATAAAGTTCACAAGTTCCAATTAGCATAACACTTTCACAGAGAAGTGCTAAAATCAAGTGCCCAGGACGCTTACCACCAATACTCTTTGCAGCATCTTTGAGACTTCCAGAAAAGTATTGCTGAAGAACAGACAAGCTAATATTCTTCTCTGCCGTACCGCGTTTCTTCTCCAGATGCCTCATGGAGCCAATCTTTATCTGCAAAATAGAGTGAAGTCACTATCAGAACCAGCATGAACTAATATTCAGATTGGAATAAATAAAAACTCAATGGCCATGTACTAGGATTCCTTGGCATTTCTACTTTACTATCTCCATCTATCAGCTGAATGAAGACAACAGTGGATTCTGAGTGCAGGCTTGTAGCATGTATTCCAGTATTGGTTACCAGGACGGATAACATGAGACATCTGGCCATTTCTCCTCAACAAAGAGAATTAATGAATGGTTCATCATGTTCGAACAAACCAGCAGCACCAGTGCAATTATTACTTCCTCTATGTACAATAGAAAGCTGATAACCCTTCTTCTCAGCAGCCCTTGAGTAGCTCAAGAGGATAGTACCCAGTGGTTGTGATGGCTTCGTACTCTTGGGTTCTAATCACCAAACCCCAAAATTTGTTGGAAATCTAGGACATTTACCCCCCTAAGCCAGGATAGAAGGCTCAACTAATAAATTAAAAACAACTTCTTCTCATAGAGAGCCACCACCAGATTGTTTATGATGGTAAGCGTTGTAAAAAGTTGAGTGTGATGTAAAAGAAATTGGTATTGATTTGTAATGTAAAAGACATGGATGGTTAAAATTAATCTATCTCAAATTCAGATTATGCATTACTGCAGACCACAGCCATAAGAAGAATCAAAAGACTAAGGCAGCACCTGATCATTATGAGCATTTCCACCTTGCTCTTCAGACTCCATAGTTTGAAGTCCAAAATAAGCCTCTGTTGTCAATTCAGTGTCATTGTCTTTCCCTTGAGAGCACTTCAAATTGGTGCTAGTCGATAAGGAACTTGGCTCAGATGCCGTGGGACTATCTACCTTTGTGCTGTTAGACTTGGCCCCTTCAGCATCTGAAACTGTCCTTAAACTTCTACATATCCTCTGCATAGTCATCGAGAGGTTGTTTAGCAATAGCTGTTGCTCTACACTTCCTCTGCAGTTGACTGGAAGAAAAAACTCTAGAATGTAGTCATCATTGCTGGTGTAAGTACTCCTTAACCTGATCGCAACTGCAGCATGCAGACCATACTTGCGAGCATGGTGTGCAAACGGGTAATCACGTATGTCATACCCTTTCACGTCAGGAGAAAAAAACGGGTGATTTGATTGAAGTGCTTTTCCAGCTATGCCCTGCCCTTCCTCAAGGTAATGCTCAGAACATGCATGCAGAAAACCCTGCATTTTTGCATCATTAACGTAGCACGCAGATTCCTGGACACAAAGCATAATCTTCCTGCTAAAGTTTGCGCTCCTCAGCCGGGAACCATCTCTAGCATGCTCACCAATACATTTATCATGTTGAAAGGGCACCCATGTGATTGCCAAAGGTAACATGTGAGCATGGCAAACAGCTCTCAGTACATCCAGTATCTCTGTCAAGGCAGACTTCTGATAGTTCGAAAAAACCTGCATATCAAATTATCCCATAGATAAGAGGTAATTTAAATGGTCATATCAACATAGACAATAAAGAGTGTTCTTTCTCGCATCTACACATAAGTAAATATATTTTTAGTACCTTTTGATGACCACGGGCATTGGCTGTCCTCAAATCCACAGACTGCAAATAATAAGGGTGTTAAAAAAAATTAGATAATAGAGTGACCATAACAAAGTCATGCAAGTTTCTTTGTTACTATTCACAGACAGCTATACATGTTGACTGAAGCAAACCTCCATGTGGATGTGATATTACAGATACAGATGTTTCACATGCACAGATGCTTTCTTATCCAAAAACCTATACATACATGAAAGGATATTCGGGGCGGGATGGGAAGAGGGGGTTCATTAGGCACATTGAATTAAGTTAACAGGTTTCTAATCCTTGAATAAAACCAAATGGATATGGTTGTATCTGCGTATTCAGACATAGACATGAATCAAAAGTAATTTCTTTTGCAACAAAACCAAGAATTGACAGAGAAGAAAAATCAATTTATGCCTGTGCAAAGCATAACTAAGTGAATTATTACTAAACAGCTGCATGAAACATGCTATCAAAGCACATACTTGCGGCTAGTGTCCAAACTGTTTGAGGTGGAAGTATAAATGTATCAAGCAATAGGTAAGCCTACAGTCAATTAGAGCCACTATGAGTTAGAAAACAATACTATTAGGGAATGATTCCAATAGGAGAGTTAGTTGCAGAGAAATATAATCTTGGGATGCAGATATTCTATTGCGCATACAGAATTAAGCTACATGTAACCATAACTACCAGCAGAGCATCGCAGACATTGTCGATCTCCAAATCAAAATTGGCCTTCTCCTCTGTCGTAACAAGCTCAAGCACCGCACAGCAAGAACGTTCATAAGGATCAAAAATTGGCACGGCAAGAGATCCCCGGACATTGTGATTGACCGCGTGAATCACCCTCAGATACTCAAGTTTATTATAATAGACTACATTTGAAGTCCACTCAGGCAATCCTGATATAAATACACGTCCAGGGAGCCCAGGGAACAAACCAGGTGCTTCTTTTGCCGAGAATGTGAACATCCTTGAAATTTCACGATACCCGGTAAACCTCTGATCTAGCAAGTATGGTTGCTCTGAGGTGCTTAATATGAGGTCATCTCCTTGCTTAACCGGCAACCAGACTTGGGCAAGTATCCCACTGCTCGATGAGGCCTTAAGCAAGGAAAGCGCCCTAAGCATCCGCTCAGCAAGAGTAACACCTGCTAAGGACCTCGGAACACCAGCTGAATCAAAGCACCCAATGACATCATTATTTCCTGAATTGTCCACCTCAGTTGAAGTCGAGGTATACCCAAATTGCGTATTAATCTTCTCTGGCAATGGCTTCTCCTTGCAAGCATAGTAAGCACCATTTGAAACAATAAAACCATTGCCGATTCCCGGGACTGTCCCTTGCGCCTCTTCGACAATGGGTGAACTTAAAGAAGCCCAGCTGCCTGGAATCGGCTGACCAGGCGAGTCGCTGAAAAGGACCTGTTCGGCAGTTGAAGGACTGCATAGCTCTGCATAGTTCTCAAAGTTCATCAGCGCCGAGAGGCTGAAAGGGTCCTCCGTGATCGGGCTCCCAGTCCCACCATCCAATTGCGGGAAGCCTTCCATCTGAGCTTCTTGGAATTCCAATTCACACACTCCACCCTCTCTAAACTGCACACTACACCCCATTTCCGCTCGTAAAACCCAAACTTGACATCACATCTCCAACCATAGCCACAAATCCCTATTCCTCAGCACGCGAGATGGGCAAAACTCTAGCTCTCGATCGTCAGCTACCAATTCCAACCCACAAAACGCGTGCTTTCGAGCTGGAACCGCCTATCTCGATGGTTCCGAAAGACAAAACACACATCTTGGAATCCCGCAACCATTTCCCACTCAGAAATCCCTGGAACAGCAAGAAAACGAGCAGAAAGACAACCAAGCATACTCCCGAGCTCGATCCACCGAGACCCGCTCAAATAGACATCGCCGCCGAAGCCGGATCCGACCAAATCACCGCCACCGGTAGCCGCCTGAGATCTAAGCCCATGGATCGAAGAGTAAACGCTAACCCTAACCGGCGGAGATGACGCAAGATTCCAACAGAGAAGAGGCTCGGACTTCCTCGCTTCGTGGTTGGAGATATTCTCCCGCTATTTTAATAGCATTTGTCGCGCTTGTGCTTTGTCTCTGCTTTGCGATTCGCGCTTTTTTATTATTGAAGATTATCGGTCGCTTTCGGAGGCGAGCGATGGATCCGACGACTTAACTTATCGCTAATGAGTGCCAGGTTACACCGGAATTACGGATGTGCCACTAATATTATAGGGAAAATTGCATTTTGGTATCATGTAAACCGCAGTCCAATACCTCCGTCTATTGGAAACACTCCCATATACCTTGAAGTTTGCAAACCGCACGTCTTAATATCAAAGCTCAGACGTCGTCCGTGGCACTTGACCTAAACCGCTCACGTGCGAGTTTTTTGTACTTTGATATTATGTAGTTTCAAAAAGTGGCAATTTACTGCCCTTTGGTTTAGAAAACGTAATTTAGTACCCTTTAATACCCTGGGTCCGTCAGACATGATGATGAGGATGATCTAGCCTTTGGCTGCCTTGGCAACCTCGGTGATGAGGAGTGTCTGCTGGCCAGGGAGGAGGGGGTTGACGCGGTTGACACGTTGAGGTAGCCGGGTTGGTACACCGTTTGGGGTCAAGCCTTATAACGCGGCGTCATATAAAAGATAGGGTGCTAATTACATTTTCTAAACTAGAGGGTAGCAAATTGCCACTCCCTGAAACTACATAGTATCAAAGTGCTCATGTGCGAGACACGTGAACGGTTCCCGTCAAGTGCGACAAACGACGTTTGAGATTTGGTATTAAGATGCGCGGTTTGAAAACTCAAGGGTATGTAGGAGCGTTTTCAATAGATGGACTTACTGAATCGCAGTTCACCCAGAGTACAGGGTGCCAAAATGCAATTTACCCAATATTATATTTCTTTGTCCAAATTACATTTTAGTACCTTGAAGTTTCAGAGTGTAACGTTTTTATCACACCCTGACCCAAAAAAACCATCTGGACCGGAGCGTGAGGGTTTCTAATCTATTCAATCCACATGTGGCGTATTTATAATAAAATAAGACATCTAAATCGAACAATTAATCTAGGGTCACAATTTAAAAAATTTAATATAAGATAAGATTTTGATACAAATTTAATCCACAAAAGAACATATATTTAAATACCTCGAAAATTCCTTACAGAAAGAAAATATACATTTAAATAATCCAATCAGATAACTGAACCTTAAGTCCTCGAACACCTCCACATGTCGACGTGTTACCAAGAGTCTATCCAGCGGGAGCTACGGAAGAAGAGCTGACGCCTGCACCTGTAAACACAGCCTGGGTAGGAGTGAGAAATAAGCTCAGTAGGATTCTATTCTACGTCACAAAGAAAGGAAAGGAAACTCAAAGGTATCTCTCTCTTATCTAAGCATAAGGTATGTCACAGTGTCCCATAACCCAATCGATTTTCCTAATGGCTCCCTATCATGCACCTCTCTCCCTTCCTTATGATCAGGAGACTCCCTTCCTTGTTATCAGGAGACTTAACCAAATGGTTACATGTGGGATCACCCTTGCCCTCTACAGAACCAACACACTGCAAGGGGGAACACTAGCCATAGACATCAACCATCCTTAACGCTTAGACATGGAGAGCCTACACAACCTCTAAACCTCACAGAGTAATCACAACCAACTAAACAGTAACCTCGATAACAACATATTAGCATAATAAATTGTATCCTAGACCTTGCTACCCGGGCTCGGTCCTAAGGCTGGATCCAACCTACTTGAGAACCTTGGATCAGCGATCAACCCATCACCCATGCCTTAACCTCTATGCATCTAATGCAAACAAATGCATGCAATGCTCATGCATAAACAGAAGTATAAGTATGCAACATGATGCAATATAATATACAAGGCTTGTCGTAGCGTAAAGCTCGCCAAAGGGTAAGCATAGCAAGGGTCTAAAGAAAGCAGATAAATAGGTAGGCAGACCTACTAACGAGATACAACCCCAGCTAACAGTTAACAACTAGCAATTATAATTCAAAACTAGAGCTAGATTCGAACTACCCGAACCCTCGGATTGGCGATCAACCCATCACCCACGTCTAACATTGAATGCCTCTAATGCATATAATGCATGCATCTATACAAACATCTAGCCTATATGTCACTATATGCCACAACGTCATTTAACAGTTCAACAAGAAGTATATCTAAGTTACCACTCTCGGCGCAACGCCGACAACCACAACGGACCAAACAACAAACAACAATTAACCACATGGGTATAAACATACAAGGCACACCTGCGACCCATTTATTCTATACATTTCCGAGAGTCATCACGCCTTGGTTAAAAACATCCCTTATTGGTAGGGCTCAACCCCTATATGGTTCTATATATTTGTGTGTATATATATAATACACATATATATGAGACATGTTTCACAATTAACCATTTTGCATAAGGGAGAACAGTAGTGATCTAATTATGCCAAAATTAAAGATTTAATCATCCAAAAAGCTACCAAATTAAGCATGTTAGTCCTAGATGTCGCTAGGAACATCAAATCCAAGGTTCAAGATGAATTAAGCTTGAAAAACCAATGAAATCTGAGAAAATACCCAAATTCAGTTTTGGTACTGTGAGGACCTGCCCCTCTACCCCTATGGCTCGTTGTAGACCGCAAGGGCAATTTGGTAAATTGCGCCTTGTTGGTTTGTTTCACATCCGCGTGTGCACACACTGGCCTTGTATGTGTTAGTGTTTGTTTAGAATGGCTAGGTGGACCTAGGATCGAAAGATCCGGACTTGGGCTTGAGTTCTTGCCCAAGTTTAGCTTTCAGCACACAAAGGATCGATCCTCTCTGGCTAAGGGATCGATCCTCTTCGTGCCAGAAAGCCTTGTGAATCGTCTTGAAGGATCGATCCTTCGTTGAGGAAGGATCGATCATTTATAAGTCGGTTGGTTTTCTGCTTCGCGAGGACGGCCGCCGTTGGCCGTCGCTCTCTCCTGTCAGAGGGGGAAGACTTCCCCTCCCCTTCTTTCACTTTTTCCCCTCTTTCTCGGCTGTCCCCTCCCCCCTTTTCCCTCCTTTTCTTCCCCTCTTCCTCCTCCTCCTTTCTTCTTCTTCTTCTCTTCTCTTCTCCCCCGAAGCTCTGCTCTTCCCCTGTTTTCCGGCAGCCACCTTCCCCTCTTCCGTTCTCCCTCCTCCGACCATCAAATTGGGTGTTCTTTGGCTCGTTGGATTCGTGACAACGAGAGGAAGATCCCTGAAGAGGTTTGGAGGCTTGTTGGTGATCAAATCGCGGGGAATCAGCCGAGGAAAGCGCAGCTAGGTAGGGTTATACCTACTGATGTTTATTTCGGGTGTTCTTGAGATCTAGCCGTTGGATCTTATTGATCCTTGTTTTGTTGGATTCCTTATGTCTTGTAGAATAACTGATATAAGTTTCATGTTAATCAGTTGAGATTTGAGTAGGTTCTATGCAAGATTAGTCTCGAATTTCTGGTTTTCTGCTGTTCTTGAGAAACAGCCGGCTTGCGGTGAGTTTTTCGGCCGGCGTGTACGTCATCTTGGCTTTTCATAAACATAGGCATTGTAGAACTATTCGTTAGCTTTCCATTCCATCTTGTTTCGTAATTTTACGATTTTTCTACGATTTCTTGTGAATTGTTTGCTGGAGGGCTGCGTTGCAGCAATTAATGGGTAAGTTAGTTTGATTAACGATTTTGATTAGCGTTTTCCCGTTAATCCAACCGTTGGATGATGATGAATTTTGGATATGTTGATCATGCTATATACACCTACTGGTGGCTAAGTTGGATCTTGAATCCGACATCGTTTGGGCATCGGATCGACGGGATCAATTAGCCCCTAAGTAGAGGCTTTGGGTGTTTTTGAATATAATATTATATTTCAGAATATAATATTATATTGTGTTTTGTTCATCATCGGTTTTCGGGGTTGCTTCCCGTTGCAGGAGTCTGCGGTCGACGGTCGTGGTACCGTCGTAATGCCGGGACCCGCTGCGGATCGGCTGGCAGCGATCGGTGGTACCGCTGCAGCGATCCGGTTGACTTATATGATGTTTGTCATACTGTTGCATACCTATCTCCTGTTTGTGTATGTCATAGCATGCATTGTTGTTGTGTGCATTAGTTGCATTGGTTAGGGTGTGGGTGATCTTTGGATCGCCGTCCCGAGGCTGGAAGCTCGGACTTAGCCCTAGGACCGGGGTTGGGTTGTTTGGACCCGGTTTGAATTGTGATGTCCAGTCGATTCGATAATAGGCTTAGATGACTGGTACACTTGTGGCTTGATGATTGTAGAGGTCGTGTCGGCCTCGAGTCGGATCTGAGGTGTAGCCGGTGTTCGGCTTTTCTTAAAACTCTTGAGTAGAGGTTTTGCCTACTCAGTGGTGTCTCTTCCCACCAAACAGTGTTCAGTGTCATGTTGAGAGTCAGCAGTGTCGTTTCCTGCTACTGAGTGTGACCCAACATGTGACCAGCCCGGCTGGAAGATCATGATCGGGGCCTCAGAGACACGCGGTGGGGTTATGGGACCCATGTATACACCCAGGTCTTACTTGAGGGCGACACTGTTGTGTTTCCCTCTTCCTTCTGTGTGTCGTAGTGTAGATCCCTACTGAGCTTAGTGCTCACATCTACCCGGGCTGCGTTTTGCAGGTGCAGGCGTCAGTTCTTCCTCTGTGGCCCCTACCCGGCAGTTGGACGGTGGTGCGGCGGCGCCTGGTGGCTTTTGAGAGGTGGCGATATTTACCGTTTTTACCCTTATGTTAGATAGTCTCCTACGGGAGTATGTTGTATTCGAATTTCCCCTCTCCGAGGATATGTATATTAACACTTGAGTTTTTAATCTGTGGTTCGATGTTGTTAATTGTTGATTTAACTGAGGGTGCTTTGGTGAATTGCTAGGGAGACCAATAGGTTAGAGGGAACCCTCGTCGTTCTTTTTCCGCTTTGGTTAGGTTCCGGTTCGCGTCGCCCGTCCCGGTTGGGCTTTCGCGGGTCGGGGCGCGACAGGTACGGTAACTAACAATTAAAATCGATGAAAACTTGATCAATCAAAGTCCAAACAAAGTGAAACTTTAAATCAAGTAAGGTAATGTGTAGAGAAGCTTGATAGGGGCGGCATACCCAAGATTTGGATCAAAAGGATGTCGAACATTCACTGAATTCACGTATTTTTAATGAAAACTCTGTTTCCTCGCAGATCCGTAGAAACTTTACCATAATTCGTATAAAAACTTGAAAATTATGAAACCATGGGATCTGAAAGTAGAGTCAAAGATCCAAAATTTTGATCTTGAAAGTTAAACAAGATTACGCATGTATTAGCACAAAAATCGAGCTTACGCAGATTGGTTTTAAACTAAAGAGAGAAATCCGAGAAATCTGGAAAAAAGAATGGTCAAAACCTAATCAAATCAGTTCCAAATATTATGAAACTTAAATCAGGTGAATTTCAAGCTTAGAAAAGTAAGCTAGAGAAGAGAAACCCAAAAATAAACCATAAACACCTTAATCTACCCTAAACAAGAGTTTAGGGGTAGAATCCCTACCTTAAAGGAGCCAATCTTCTTCCCATCCTCGCTAATCCAACCTAGGGTGGCCTAGGCTGGTCCTCCCCCCTTGCCGACGTCGCCTCCAAGCCGTCCGAAACCCTCTTGGCGGGAGAGAAAGAAAAGAGAAAGAGAAGGAAAGAGAAAGAAGGAGAAGAAAAAAAGGGTATTTATAGTAAACTAGAATTGATCTCGATCGTTCATTTCGATCTTTTTCGATCAAACTCTAATTTTTCCCGATCGAACTTCGATCTTCCGATTAAGAGCGCACCTAAGGGTCTAATCAATCACATGTACCAATCCATGACCGTTTGTGCACTACGCATGTGTGAAACCGACCGACAAGGCGTAATTTTACCAAATTGCCCTTGGGGTCCAAAAACAACAATGCGATCGACCCATCACACCCAACGTAGAAACATACCAACAGGTACGACCCCCAACCTACGCGGTCGAGGCAAATTAGAGGAACATGTCCTCGCATGAAATTTGAATTTAGAGGAACATGTCCTCACATGAAGTTTGGAATTTGGTGTCAAGAACTAGAAATCACCTTGTTATTGGAACTAAATGGATGTTTAGAAACAAAATAGATGAATCGGGGACAATCACTAGAAATAAAGCTAGACTTGTTACAAAAGGTTTCAATCAGAAAGAACGAATTGGTTTCGATGAAACATTTGCACCAGTAGCTAGACTTGAGGCAATAAGACTACTCTTAACTTTGTCATCTTATAAAGATTTCAAATTATACCAAATGGATGCCAAAAGTGTTTTCTTGAATGGTTTTTTGAAGGAGAAAGTAAATCATGAACAACTCCCCAGCTTTGAGGATCATAAATCAGGGGATCGTGTATTCAAGTTCACTAAAGCCTTGTATGGATTAAAACACGCTCCTAGAGCTTGGTATGAAAGAATTAGCAAACTCTTGATATATAATGATTTTTGTAGAGGAAAAATTGATACTACTCTATTTACGAAATCAAAAGGAAAAGATTTACTTTTGGTTCAAATTTTTGTCGATGATATTATTTTTGGTTATACAAATGAAAGACGAGAATTTGAGATGAGTTTGATGGGTGAGCTCAATTATTTTCTTGCTTTATAAATTATGCAAACTCGAGGAGGTAGTCAAGCCAAATATACTAGAGATCTATTCAAGAAGTATGACATGATCCAATCTAAACCCTTAGGAACCCCCATGAGTACAACAATTAAATTGGACAATGATGAAGATAAGAAATTTGTTAATCAAACACTTTATAGAGGGATAATTTGTTCTTTAATCTATTTGACCGCCAGTAGACCGGATATCATGTTTAGTGTTTGTCTTTGTGTTAGATTTCAATATTATCCTAAGGAATCACATTCGGGTCATTTATGTCTATTAATCTCTTTTTTTATAGATCGTAAATTATTTTAGGGTTAAAAGCATTTTGGTACCTTCAACTTTCAAAAATAGGCGATTTGGTATATCGTAAAATTTGATTATCGAATTTATACCTCAAAGTATTAAAACCGCGTTATTTAACGTCAAATCAGAGACGCCGTCTGTGTGGACTGATGGAAACCAGCCACATGCATCACGTGGCCCCTTAGTTAACCCCCCTAACCCTCGACATCCTGTCACTGACATCCATCTCCGTCACACCCCGTCGATGAGTTCCGGTTGCGCCTCCCCTTGCCCCAACCACAACCTTAGCCTTCCACCTCCCGTGGCGGCGACGCTAACTCCACGGAGCCCTGGCTCTCTGACCTCGAGCACGTCTGCGGCGGTGTCGTAGTTCCCGCCGTACCCCCTGGGTCGAGTCGCTCGGGGCTCATGTCGGTGCATGTGTCAACGTAGGAGAGGCACGTTTCCAGCCGGTGATGGACCATCTTGGTGAATCTGAAGTCGGAGATCCAGATCTTGCCCTGGAGGTCGTGAGGAGGTTGGCGACCTTGAGGTCGCGGTGGGCGATGCTATTAGCGTGAAGATACCCAAGGATGTTAAGGACTTGGTGGGATACAGAGGCGATAGTGGCCTATGGGAAGGGGCTGCGGTGACTGAGGACAATGTCGAGCGATCCGGCATCAGCGTACTCGAACAGAAGGCCCTCATCGGAGGGGGTGGGGATGTGTCGTGGAGGCAGAGGACCATGGGGTGGTCGGTGCAACGGAAGATCTCGATTTTCTCCCAGTGGTTGCGGGCATCAGCCGCAAAGGAATGTGGGAGTTTGAGGGCGAAAAGGGCACTGTTTTGGTGGTAGCGGACCTGGTAGACGGTGCCCCCGTTGCCGCTGCCAAGGACACAGACGCGCTCGAAGTTCGAGAGTTGGGGCTCTGCGGAGTCAGCGTCGCGCGCCACAGGAGGTGGAAGGCTGAGGCAAGGGGAGGCGCAGCCAGAACTCCCCGGCGAGTGCGACCGAGATGGGTGTCGGTGGCAGGAGGTCAAGGTTTAGCGGGGTTAACTAACTTGTCAAGTGCGATGCACGTGGTTGGTTTCCATTAGCCTACACAGGCGGCGTCTTTGATTTGGCATTAAATAACGCGCTTTCAATACTTGGGGGTATAAATTCGAAAATCAAATTTCACGAGGTACCAAATCACCTATTTTTGAAAGTTGGAGGTACCAAAATGCTTTTAACCCATTATTTTATCAGTCTTTTTTTTACAAGGAAAACTAATGAGTGAGGGGGAAATGCAAGTACCACAAAGACATGGGTTGTTTCACAATATATTTTGATGTCGTAGCATAGCATATTACACAACCAAATAAGGGTGTGAGAGTATGAATATTGCATCTAGCTGTAAGAAGTATTCCACTACGGAGCAATGAACCAGGAGGAGGGGAGGCTCTATGGCGCCAACAATGAATCAGGAGGAGGACCGTCGCCGTCCTAGCCCCCGGATTCTCAAGCTTGGAAAGAAAATAGGAAGGATGGTCCTTTGAAACCAGAAGGTGACATCGATAGAGTTAAGATGGGGAGAAAGGCCTCATATGCGGCAGGGGCTTGGTTGCGGCCTAAAACCTCGATTGTTACAGAGGAGGAGTTGGCGAGATTGGGGCCTCTGTGCTCCGAGAAGGTAGTGCTAGATGATGATCTTATGAAAAGATACAATTAGGAATGGTGATTCTCTTTGTTTGGGAGATTTTTTGGGAGAAGAATGCCTCTGATGTCGCTGAAACGCATGCTCTCACTACTATGGAAAACCACAAATAGCTTTAAGGTGGTGGATCTTGCTAAAGGGGTTTTCATCTTCAGATTTGAGAACGAAATGGACTTCCACCATGTGCTAACTATGGGGCCATGGTCAGTTAATGGAAGAATTTTATCCCTACTCCGGTGGCGTGAGGATTTTTGTCTGGTAGCAGAGGATTTCACCAAAGTTCCAGTGTGGGTTCAATCACCAGAACTCCCTATTGCCTGGTTTGATCGAGAGGCAGTAATGAAGATAGTGGCATCTATCGAGCTACCACTTCAAGTCGACCTAGTGACGGAGGATCCTGAACGAGGCCGGTATGCTCATGCTTGTGTAGAGGTGGACATTACTCAGGTTATCAAGGTTGGAATCAGAGCAAGAACGAAGCATAGCGCTCGATTTATGGACTTTGTTTATGAGAATGTTACAATATGTGAAAGATGTGCTAGAATCGGCCATGGAGCGGGCTCTTGCAAGAATCGGCCAATCTCACACGTTGAGAAGGTTGAGACTACCCAAAATAAAACATCCCCAAGAAATGAAACAGTGATGGAGGAAGATGTTCCTCCATGCTATGACAGTGGTGCGACCGAGAAAGGAATGCAAATTGATACAACTTTTACCTACAGTGGGGACCATCCATCTAGAGGTGGTTGTGGCGGCCGCCGGAGGATGGCACGTCGTGCAACGATTCCGACGAGACGACGGGAGGGGACAACGGGATCTCGACACTCGTACGCAACGTACGGTAGCAGGAGGTGACGTGGCTACCATCGGGAAGGATGAGCCACGTTGTAGCAGATGGGTGCCGAAACCGTTAGTGGCAGAGGGGAATCATCGAGGGGTACAACCTGGCTATGACACAACCGTTGAGCCGGCGCAAGGGAGATGGAATGAGACAATAAAAGAGATAGATGGGTTTGCCATCGGTGAAGTAGATAAGAACAAAGGGAAAGAATGGTCTAGAAAGGGGTACGTGGCATTCCCAGATGAGCTAAATATCTTATCTATTGATGGGTCAAATGGGTCTAGGGAACCTCTTGTTTTCCAAGCTAAAGGATCGACTGGGCCATGATGTGAATGAACTAAGATCAGCTACCGGGCCAAGGGTGATCATAGGCAGGCTTCAGCCTCTGCTAATAAGAAGGGCTTCGATCCTAAATATTCAAGTTTTAAGGGCGGGAGCATTGGGAGCTTAACTTCTAACAGATTATCTACTCTTGCTATCCTTGATTTCACTAAAGAGAATGAGAAGAAAAATACAGAGACATCTAAGCTTGTAGAGGGGATGACGGAAGAGAAAATAGATATTCTCCATGAAAAGGGGTTTCAATGGCTAAAGGATGCTTTAGAAACCGATACTACACCTACTACTTATGTACATGCTTCGAATAAGAGCACTGATGAGGTGCTTATCGGAGGACAAAGGAAACAACGTTGCATCATCTCGCTAGAGGAGGAACTGGCGCTGGAGCAATCAGTTATTATATGAAGATTCTTTTTTGGAATGTTCACGGGGTTGTTCCGAAACGCATGGTAAAGACCTGCCATTGTCTATTTGCTAATTACGTCGTGCAATTCATTTGTATGCTCAATGTTTTGGTTGCTAATAGCAAGCTTCCTTGGCTACACATGAAGCTTCGTCATAGTTGGGGATCTTACCTATTGTCGTTTAGGGGAAGACATGGAGGAATATTGGCTCTTTGGAGAACATATGCTGGGTGAATTTCCTTTACAAGTTGGTCTTCGCAAGCTATCCATGGTGTCATTACTAATCCCCCCCTTGGGCATGTAGCGATTTCATCGGTTTACGGTTTCACAGTTGCTTCTTGTTGCCGAGAGCTTTGGGAAGCCTTAACCAAGGTAGAAGATACTAGATTGCCTCATTTAATTGCAGGGGATTTTAATATTATTAAATATGCTGAAGAGAAATGTGGAGGCGCAACATTTAATTTTGGAGTATCTGAGAGTGAGTTCTTGCAATACATATGTGTGAATGAACTGCTGGATGTGGACTTTGTTGGTACTAAATTTACTTGGACAAATAGGCAAGGAGGATCATCAAAGGTTCTTAAGAGACTGGATAGAGTTCTCTGCAACCGTGGCTGGAAGGACCGTTTCCATGCTAGGATTGTGAAACATTTGCCAAAGATTGGATCCGACCACATCCCCTCTTCTAGTTAATCTAGAGAAGCAAAATAAAAGATGCAGACCTGACACTTTTCGTTTGGAGCATAGCTGGATAGCGAAGGATGAATTTAAGGAGGCCCTGATCAGGGCTTGGCATTTCCCTTACAGAGGATCTAGACAATTTCAATTCGCCAAAAGAATCAAAGCTTTAAAAAGAGTTGTTAAGGGATGGGATAAAAAAAGCAAAGCAGCTGACATGTTTGGAACTAGAAAGAAAATTGAACAGTACCTAGACAACTTTTACAAATTAGAGGTGCAGCAACAACTTTCAATGGAAGATGATGCTCTCCTACACCACTTGGAGGGCCGGTGGTAGCAACTGATGCTTGTGCAAGAAGCTAGAGTCTCTCAAAGGGTTCGTAAAGAGTGGCTAAAGGCTGGTGATATGTGAGGACCTGATCCTCCGACCCGGCTCGACCGCGTCGGTCGAGGTCCGATCCCTTCTTGGTTGTTTCCGCGTCGAGCGTGATCGGCTGATCGCATGGCCTCTTTGTGACCCCAGGGGCAATTTGGTCAAATTGCGTCCTGTAGGTTGGATTCACACGCGCGTAATGCACACACGGCCTTATGATGATGTATGTGTTTGAGTAGACCATTAGGAGAGCTACAGATCAGAGGATCTGAGTTGGATCGTGTAGATCGATGTTTGAATGGTTGTGATTAGATCTAGCTAATCTAACGGCCAGGATCCTAAAGAGGCAAATCATATAAAATCCCTTGTTCTTCACTCCCGCAGCCATTAGGGCACTGTGCGGAGAGAAAGTAACCGCGACAAAGAGAGAGGAGAGAGCGGCGGCGGCCGACCAAGGGGAGAGAGACGGCGTCCGCGGCGACGGCGGAGGAGCTAGGCAAGCTCGACGACCACGACTGGAGGCAACCCACGGCCCGAGGAGAGAGGTAGCGGCGTCTGGCGGTGAGCTCGGGGACGACAACCGCGGTCGGAGAAGAAAAATGAGGACTCGACCTCAACGCCGAGAGGTAGGGCTTCCTACCCAAATCGTGGATTTGTCACTAGGGTTTGGATTGAAGCATGCTAGCCTAGGATTGTTGCTATGTTGATCTCGGGATTTCTATGTGTATGTTCCTTTGCTACTTGCTGCCTTGCGTGGATTCTTGGCTTAGTGATACATTGTCGTATGAGGCTTGTTTTCCCGTTGCTAGTTGATTGGATTCCAACGAGATGTACTTCCTCCTTTGGATCTCTTCTTTTCCCTTGTTTTTGGACTGGCCGGATGCTTGAACTTCCCAGTTCCATTGATCCTTCTGTAGTTTGCTTGAGATGTCTTCCCCTCCCCTGTAGCCAGCTACCTTGTTCCTCTTCTTTCATTCTTTCTTTCCTCTGGTTGGTTGGGTTGCCAGCCCTCTGTTCACCTTCCTCCCCTGTTCTTAGCTTGTCGGTTGGTTGAGATCCTTCTCCAACCTCTTCCCAATTTCTCGGAGGATTGGTTGAACTCCTAAGTCTTGTGGGGTAGTGAGTGACCGGGTGGGTGCGAGGGTTTGGATGGACTGCCCCTTCTTCCCTCTGTTTTCCTCCCCGGGTTTTCCCTGCGGCCATGGGTTGTCGAGAAGTATGATTTTGCTAGGATGCTTTGGGATGGCTGGTTACTGTTCGGATTTATCTTGGATTGCTATACCGGTTGGATTTTCTCAGTTTTGGTTTGGGATGACCGTAGGATAGTTAACTCTTGTTGGCTTGAATGGTGATTTTCCAATTCCTTGCTTCCCTGCCAACTCCAGCTATGCTAGGTCCTTTGATTACTTGCTAAATTGTTGCGATATCAATTCACTGTTGGTTCAGTTCATCTATCATGACGGTATGTGTATGTCGAGTATAGCCAGTGCATGCATAGTCGTTTATTTTCCTATCTGTTCAAGCCGTTTGATCAAATTCTGCTTTCCAGTTAGTAGAGCTGCTAGTGAAATATTCAATTCTATATTAATCCTGTAGCTAGTGATGGCAACGGGGCGGATCGGGGCGGATATTGGAAATACCATACCCGTCCCCGCACTCCTCCGCCCATACCATAACCGCCCCATCCCCGCGCGGATAATGGGGATCGCGGACCATAACCATCCCCGCGGGTACGCGGATATTACCCGCAATCCGCGGTTATCCGCAAAACCTAAAAAAACCATTCAATTAGCATTAAGCCTCTAAAATCTAAATCTAAATCCACCAAACTATCATCAACATTCGGTCTCTAAAATCTAGATCCACCAAACACTCATCAACAATTAGTCTTTATTTGAGTATTATTACAAAAATAGACTCTTTAAAATCCACCAAACCAACATTTAGTGGCGGGGCGGGGCGGATAGCGGGGCGGATATTACCCAATACCATAATCCGCCCCGTACCCGCGCGGATTTTAAATTTGTAAACCATACCCGTATCCACGGGTAAAAAATCTATACCATACCCGTCCCCATCGGTGCGGATCGGGTCGATTATCTAGCGGGGCGGTCAATTTTGCCATCCCTACCTGTAGCATGTTCAAGCCTAGGGCCGGCGGTGTTCCCGTTTCTATTTTCTTTGTGGGAATGTTGATGTCACTCAAATGTGTCACGCACAACGGTCGCGGTGCAGTACAACATAAGAGAGGTCGAATCCCACAGAGAGACAAGCAGGAAAGATCCAGAAATACAAATAACAATGAATTGAAAACAATCAAGAGCGATAAAAGTTAAGAAAATAGATCGAAGATGTAAAGGTAAGATAAAGTTAACGAAAGAAATCAAGATTTGAATGAGACTAGGCTTCAGGAATCACTTCACTCGGATTTAGGTTCTTCTCTTCTCAATGGTTCATCTGAAACTCAGTTAAGGGATTCACATCCCAATCACCTTAACCGGAAGATATAGAATTATGAATCTGATAAAATATAAAAATGTCTCGTCCTATGATTGGTTCTTCCTTTTTATAGTTCTAACTTCATCCAACCAAACCTAAGAATACACGATACCGGCTGTCACTACAGGCAACGCGCAGCAAAAGTTCATCGGGACAAAGCCCTAACTCTATCTAACTGGATCTCTAAGAATACACAATACCAACTCTCACAATCGGCAATGCATAGCAAAGATTCCACGGATAGAGCCCCAACCTTATCTTACCAGATCCCTAAGAATACACAATACCAGTTGTCACTACGGGCAATGCATAGCAAAGGTCTCGCAAGACTCGGTAGGAGAATCAAAAGAGAAAACTATGGGATTATAAGATCATGAAAGAAGCATGACTGGATTCATAATATTAATCATCCACATAGAAATCTATAATCTGAAAATAATATTTGAAGATCCAATACATAGAAAAGAGTTTAACAATAAAGCTTAAAAAGAATGAACCATTGTTGGAGAAGAAGCCCTAGTCCTCGCTAGATCATCCGTCTGCCATGCCCGTGGATTACTCGGCCATAGATGGAGATTCCTTCATCTTCTTCCTTTGGAAAACGTCAAGAAAAGAGCCTCCAAAAACATCCAAGAAGTCCCCTTTGATTAACCCTAAGTATCCAATTTATAGCCCCAAATTTCTCCATCCACGGATTAGATCTGAACCGTAGGTTTTCTTCACTGGAAACGTCGGATCGATCCCTCCCAGGGTGTCGGATCGATCGGTTTCGCATTAAAACTTCAACTTCTGACTTCGCCCATGTCCGATCGATGGATGGATCGATCGAACTGTGTTCCTCTAGAAAGCATACGTTCTGTCAACCTTTAATTCCCAAGTCCGATCGATCGGATTATGAGTGTTGGATCGATCGGTTGCGTAAAAATCCGCTGTTTTTGGCTATTCCCGAGTCCGATCGATCGGACTATGGGTGCCGGATCGATCGGACCCCATAGGAGGGATGGAGGGATCGATCGGATCCCTTAAGGCTGAAAAATATAGGTTTTGTCACGTTTCTGCGTAGTCCGATCGATCGGCGGATCGATCGGACTTCCAGCTTATTTTCTGTTCTGCCATTCAGACTGCGCCATCGGTACTAAAATTGCCGTAACTTCCTCTAGGAAACTCGGAATCACGAACTGTAAAATTCTCCAGAATCTAGACTTCAAGAGCTTTCCAACCATATATGGCACATAATCTGGTTCTTCATGAGCAGGTACAGATTAATTTTTGAATTTGATCCATATACTCTTTTCAGCTTCTTTTAGCTCCAATTTCCTGCATTTTCGAAACAACTATGTGAAGCATATAAAAGTATAAAAATAGTAATAAATATGTTGATTAAGGATAATAATCTAGCAATTGAGATGGCTATAAGGTTGTTCAGAGTGCACTTTCATGCACTCATCAAATGTCTAGATCAGATTGGGCCGAAGCTGTGCCCCTTTTTCATGTGTTGAATGAGATTATATATGATTTGGATATCTAAGTAATATGCTTAACTTCTGTCTATTCTTAAATACTAGATTGATCCTATAGCTATGCTATATCTTGTGGACATGCGATCGATAAATTGACATGTAGAGACACTTAGGCCTAGTTGTTTGAATAGGCTCATGCATGTTGTATGCATTAGAAGCATTAAGGCTAGGTGCGGGCGATGGGCTCGATCGCCGATCTGAGGGCTCGGGTAGCTCGGATCTAGCTCTAGGACCGAGGTATGGATAGGAGGATTAGGGCGAGATGGTGTGATTATAATCTTGTGTTGATTGAGGTTACAACCTAGATATACTCTTGATTGATGATATTGAGGTGTAGAGGTCGTGTCTACCTTCGCTCAAGTGCTAGATATGGATGTCGATAGCCCTGATATTTGTCCCCACGAGGGATTGTGGTATTGAGACTGGGAAGGGTGGAACCTGGACAGGAGCCCGCAGTCGTGTTGTTTTCCCTTCGTTGTTGGGTGAGGATGGGACCTGGACAGGAGCCCTCGGGGAATCGACGAGGCTAGGGTTTAGCCTCTTGACATACTTAGCCTTGATGAAGGCAGATACAGTTGCAGTTTACCCTTTCCTTGAGAGTGACGTAGAGTAGAACCCTACTGGGTTTTATGCTCACCCTACTCGGGCTGCGTTTTGCAGGTGTAGGCGTCGTCCCTTCCACTTCAGTAGCCACAGGCGGATCAGCTCTTGGAGGCGCTTCTACTTCGGGTGGACTTTGAGGTTGTTGGCAGATTGAGGGCTTTCATTCAACATTTTATATTTTATTTGATGTAGTCAAATCTTGGAAACTTATGCTTCTTATTTGAGGACAAATTGTATAACTTTTAATTTTGATATTAATGACAATGATGTTTATTTAAATGTCTAAATTGGATTGTAACAATGATATTAGTTGTGAATCTATTAATTATACCCTCATGATTCTGTATTGGAATTTATTGTGAAATTGAGAAATTGTACAGGTTCCTTGTGTAAGAATTATAGAGGAGACTCTGTCAAAAATTTTCCGCGCCCATTGATGACTTAACAGGTTTAGGTTGCTCATTCCCCGATCTGGATGGGTTTTCTGGGTCGGGGTGTGGATGATATGAACTCCAGTTTCTTCCATCAACTTGTGAAGGCCATATCCCATAAATAAAAAATCAGGGAGATTGTGGAGGAGGATGGTCAGGTTGTAACCAACCAACAAGATATTGGCCTTGCTCTCCAAAAGCACTATGAACAGGTCTAGGCGGTTGATGGCATTTTCCCAGCCCAATTTGTCCTATTTGGAAAGATCTTTTAATTGGGGATGTGTTTATGGAGGAAATCAAAGATGCAGTTCTCAATTTAGGCAAGAATAAATGCCTAGGTCTAAACGGCATTCCGGTTGAATTCTTTGTTTCTAATTGGCAAATAGTTGGAGCTGACTTTGGGCATCTAATCCAAGAGTTTTTTCGAAATTGCAAGATGCCACAAGCCTGGAATGAAACATTTGTTTCCCTTATACCTAAATGCAAATTTCCCCAGAAAGGTTAAATTTTTTTGGCCAATTAGTCTTTGTAACGTTGGGTATAGAGTAATCACTTCAATCTTGGCATCTGATAAGGTAAGATGGTCATTTCTTGAAGAAGTCATGATCATAATGGAATTTCCTAATAAATGGTTTCAATGGATTATGACCTGTGTTAGAGGCTCAAAATTCACTTTTATCGTGAATGGGGAAGTTCATGGAAGGGTCTGGCCTAAATGCGGCATTCGCCAAGGTGATTCACTTTCTCCCTATCTATTTTTGATTGTTCAAGAGGTTTTGCCAAGAATTTTGAAAGGTTCGAGGTCAAATTTGGAGGGTATTAAATTCAAGTATTCCGATACTTCTATATCTCATTTATTATATGCAGATGTCTGTTTGATTGTATCCCGTGCTACCTGCATGGAGGCTAGAAAGCTGAGGTTAATGCTTACTCAATTTAAGCTGTTAAATGGGCTTCAAATGAATCATAGTAAATCTAGTATTAAATTCTCATTAGTGGTTGATAAGGAACGAAGAAAGGCAATTAAAGGCATTTTGAAGGTAGGACCTACGAAGGGCAGTTGGCAATACTTGGGAACACCCATAAGTGAGAAGAGACTAAAAGCAAGGTAGTCTCGTGGCAAGGAAAAAGACTAAGTGAAGCCGGAAGAGTAGTCTTGCTAAAGTTTGTTTTACAGAGCCTACCGGTCTACGCAATGACCACCTCTACTCTCCCTTGAAAGATTGTCAAATAGATGGAACATATATGTTGGAGCTTTTTATGACAAGGCCGTAAATCTGGCTTTCTATGGTGGTTTGGATTGAAATATGCAGACCAAAGGAATTGGGTGGGCTAGGCTTGAAAGATTTTTCTCAATGGCAACGGGCTTTGAAATTAAAGAGAATAGATGCCTTCTTATCTAAAAAAGAAACAATATGGACTAAGTTTGCCTTCTTACAAACATGTTAGTTCCCCTTATTGGAAAATGATTTGTAAGGATTTCAGTTTGGGATTGTGTTGGACTCCAGGAATGTAGAGTAAAATCAGAATCATGGAGGTCCATTGGGTTCTTGATGACGCCTTATCATTGAAGCCTTCGATTTGTAGTAGCGTAGCAGACAATATAGTAGTTGGAGATCTTATACATAAGGAAATTTTTTTAAAATAATATTATTTTAATAAAATATTATTAAAATATACCTCTGGAGAAAGTATTGATGAAAGTATGCCTGCTTTGGCCACGACAGCGCCACGCTGGCGTGGCCTTTCATTTTTTTAATTCTGTCAATAAAAGCATAACTTGGAGTTACGTTTTTATAGTAAAGACGTAACTCCAAGTTACGACTTCGACATGCATTCAAACCCTTCCTCTCCCGCGGTCTCTCTCTCTCCCTCTCTCTCTATCTCTTGCCGTCCGCCACGTCCATTCTTCGGTCGCGCCCCCTGCTCGGCCTCACCACGCCGCCCTCCCGATGTGCCATCTTCTTTCCCGACCACAACCACCAGTCGTGTCGCGCCCCGAACCGTGAAAGCCCAACCGGGCCGGGCGACGCAGACCGGAACCTACAAAACGCGGAAAACAAAGCTGGCGAGGGTTCCCTCTAGCCTATTGGTCTTCTTAACAGTTCACCAAAAGCACCCCCAAATTAAAGACAATAATTTAATGAAACCTCGAACCACAGATTTACGAACTCAAAAAGATTTCATATACATATCCTCGGAGAGGGGGAGGTTCAAATACAATATTACTCCCGTAGGAGACTATCTAACATAGGATAAAAACTGTAAAGGATCACCACCTCTCAGACTCCACCTGGCGCTGCGCACCGCCAACCAACTGCCCGGTAGGGGCCAAGGAAGAAGAACTGACGCCTGCACCTGCAAAACGCAGCCCGGGTAGGAGTGAGCACTAAGCTCAGTAGGGATCTACACTACGACACACAGAAGAAAGAGGGAAACGCAACAGTGTCGCCCTCAAGTAGAACCTGGGTGTATACAGGGGTCCCATAACCCCACCGCGTGTCCCTGAGGCCCCGATCATGATCTTTCAGCCGGGCTGGTCACATGTCGGGTCACACTCAGTAGCAGAAAACAACACTGCTGACTCTCAACAGGACACAGAACACTGTTTGGTGGGAAAAGACACCACTGAGTAGGTAACTCCTCTACTCAAGAGTTTAAGAACGCCGGACACCGGCTACACCTCAGATCCGACTCGAGGCCGACACGACCTCTACAATCATCAAGCAACAAGTGCACCAGTCATCTAAGCCTATCATCAAGTTTGACTGGACACTACAATTCAAACCGGGTCCAAACTACCCAACCCCGGTCCTAGGGCTAAGTTCGAGCTTCCAGCCTCGGAACGGCGACCCAAAGATCACCCACGCCCTAACCAATGCAACTAATGCACAACAGGGAAATGCATGCTATGACATACACAGATAAGAGGCAAAACATGCAACAGTATGTCAAGCATCATATAAGTCTACTGGATCGCTGCAGCGGTACTACCAGCCGCTGCCAGCCGATCCGCAGCGGGTCCTGGCATTACGACGGTACTACGACCGTCAACCGTGAACTCCTGCAACGGGAAGCAACCCGGAAAACCGCTGAATAAATAGTAATAATATTATATTATATTCCGAAATATAATATTATATTCAAACACCAAAAACCTCTACTTAGGGGCTATTTGATCTTGTCGATCCGACATCCAAACAACGTCGGATTGAAGATCCAACTTAGCCACCAGTAGGTGTATATACCAGGATCAACATATCCAAAATTCATAATCATCCAACGGTTGGATTAACGGATAACGCTAATAAAAATCGCTAATCAACTAACTTAACAATTAATTGCTGCAACGCAGCCCTCCAGTAAACAATTCATAAGAAATCGTAGAAAAATCCGAAAATTACAAAACAAGATGGAATGGAAAGATAACAAAAAGATCTACAACTCTTATGTTTATCACAAGCCAAGATCATGTACACACCGGCCGAAAACCTCGCCGCAAGCCGGCTGTTCTTCAAGAACAGCAGAAAAACCAGAAATCCGAGCTTAATCATGCAATAAACCTACTCAAATCTGAACCAAATAACATGAAACTTATATCAGTAATTCTAATAAGCATAAGGAATCCAAAAAAATAAGGATCAATAAGATCCAACGGCTAGATCTAGAGAAAACCCGAAATAAACATCAGTACGTATAACCCTACCTAGCTGCGCTTTCCTCGGCTGATTCCCCGCGAGTTGATCACCAACAAGCCTCCAAACCACTTCAGGGATCTTCCTCTCGTTGTCACGAATCCAACAAGCCTTAGAACGTAGAAAAAGATGGTCGGAGGAGGGAGAACGGAGGTGAGGAAGATGGCTGCCGGAAACAGGGGAAAAATAGGGCTCTCGGGAGAAGAAAGAAGAAGGAAGAAGAAAGGAGGAGAAGGAGGAAGAGAAGGAGAAGAAAAAGGAGGGAAAGGGGAAGGGGAAAGCCGGGGGAAGGGGGAAAATGAGAGGGGAGGGGAGGGAAAGTCCTCCCCCCCTCTGACAGGGGAGAGCGACGGCCAGCAGTGGCCGTCCTCGCGAAGCAGAAAAGCCACCGACGCGAGTCCGATCGGTCGCTCCAAGGAGCGATCGATCGCTCGCGCCCTGGCATGATCCCACCACCGACTCGCTCACGAGTTCGACCGATCGCTCCAAGGAGCGATCGATCGCTCGAGGGTCGTCAGCTGCCCAAAGGCAAGCTTCCGCGCGCCCGAGCTGGGATCTTCCGATCCCGGGTCCACCTAGCCAGTCTAAACAAGCATTAACACAAATAAGGCCGGTGTGTGCACACGCGGGTGTGAAACAAACCAACAAGGCGCAATTTACCAAATTGCCCTTGCGGTCTACAACGAGCCACAGGGGTAAAGGGACAGGTCCTCACAAGTCGTTTCTCTCTCCCTCTCTCTTTCTCGCCCATCCAGAAGGTAGTTGGGCGAGGTCGGTGATGGTACATGGCAGGAGGCTGGGTGATGGCGGGGGGCGAGCGGTGCACGGGTGGAATACTACGCGGTTCGTTGACGGCACGACGAGTCTGCACGGGGGCGGGCCGCTAATGGCACGGTGCAGGGTGGCGCGGGAAGGAGGGCTCACAGCGTGGGGTGCGGGTGCGGCAGGGGTGGCAAGGGGGAGCGGTCGTCGGGGCCGAGCGAGGCGGGAAGGGGGCACACAACGTGTAGCGCCACAGTGAGGGAGGAGAGGAGATCGGTGACGGCGATGGAGGCGGGAGGAGAGGAGATCGGCGACGATGATGGATTTGATGGAGGAGACGGTTGAGGGAGGAGATCTCATGGAGGCGACGACCATAAAGCCCGAAGACCTCGTGGACGACGGCGGCGAGGTCTCCTTGTGGCCACCTTCCCCATACCGGTCAGGGAAGACGTTGTGGACGACGGCACCGAGGTAGGCGGCGGAGCCGCACGTGCCACGGAAGGCAGCGACTGTAAGGGGAAGGTGGTGTCGGCGCTCGGAAACGAGGCGGAGAGGAGATCGGGGCGGAGAGAGAGAGACCGCGGGAGAGAGAGAGCGTGAGAGAGAACCGTGAGAGATCGAGAGAGAGAGAGAGAGAGTGAGAGAGAACCAGGAGAGAGAGAGAGAGTGAGAGAGAGAGAGAGAGAAACGGGGGGAGAGAGAGCACATGCCACGGAAGGCAGCGGCTGTAAGGGAAAGGTGGCGTCGGCGCTTGGAAACGAGCCGGAGAGGAGATCGGGGCGGAGAGAGAGAGACCGTGGGAGAGAGAGCGTGAGAGAGAACCGGGAGAGATCGAGAGAGAGAGAGTGAGAGAGAACCGGGAGAGAGAGAGAGTGTGTGTGTGTGTGTGAGAGAGAGAGAGAGAGAAACGGGGGGAGAGAGAGCACATGGCACGGAAGGCAGCGCCTGTAAGGGGAAGGTGGCGTCGGCGCTCGGAAACGAGGTGGAGAGGAGATCGGGGGGGAGAGAGAGACCGCGGGAGAGAGAGAAAGCGTGAGAGTGAACAGGGAGAGATCGACAGAGAGAGAGTGAGAGAGAACCGGGAGAGAGAGAGAGAGAGAGAGAGAGAGAGAGAGAAACGGGGGGAGAGAGAGTGTGTCTGCGTGTGAGAGAGAAACGGGGTACTAAAGACGTAACTCCAAGTTACGTCTTTATTAAATAAGGGATGAGAAAGGTCAAAGACGTAACTCCAAGTTACGTCTTTATTAATATACACGTAACTTGAAGTTACGACTTTATTGGCAGGATTAAAAAAATGAAAGGCCACGCCAGCGTGGCGCTGACGTGGCCAAAGCAGGCATACTTTTATCAATACTTTCTCCATAGGCATATTTTAATAATATTTTATTAAAATAATATTATTTTAAAATTTTTTCCTATACATAATGGTGGTTGGAATAGAGATATGTTAAGGGAGCTCTTTCAAGAAGGTATTGTAAATACAATTGAGACAATTCCAATTAAAGATGTTGATGCAGCTTGATAGGAATACAATCGACAAGGATATGTCACTGCATCGTTTGCTTATCAAATGCTTATTAGGAGGTTCAAATATAATGGCCTTGCTAAAGAGGGGATATATTGGAACAACATTTGGCGCCTACCTATAGGTCCTAGAGTTAAACATTTCATTTGGAAAGCCTTGAAGGGTAAGCTACCAGTTCGAGAATCCTTGTGGAATTTTGTGTTGCAACTCATTGATTTTGTCCGAAATGTGATGTATCACCATAAACCATGTCCTACGCATTGTTCCAATGCCAATTTGTCCGAGATGTGATTGATATCTTATTAGCTGAACTGGGAGCAGGGTGTGTAATTGGAGAGCTAAATTCTTCATCAACATGGTCTCTACATCCTCTAGCCTTCCTAGTATTATGAAGCTTAAAGCATACATATGTTATGGTCTTTGGATAGTCTGGAAGGATCGTAATCGAAGGATCTTTGATGGCAAGGGTGAGCTTCCTAGTGTGATGGCCTAAGAGCTAAGAGATTGGCGGAGGAGTACTTGCGATGTCATAACAAAATTATTTTTGAATCAAGGGGTGAACTTGAAGACAACATTTGGGTCTATCAAGTTGATGCTTCTCGGGGTCTTTGGTCTGGGAAACCGGGTTGCTACGGTTAAACTGGATAAGTATGGAAATTGCTATTGGGCTAAAGGAGAAGGTGATGTTGCTATATCTACTTTTGAAGCTGAAGCTTTAGTTGTGTTGAGGGCTTTGTAATGGGCGACAACTAGAGGCCGACTTAGAATTATAATTGAGTCTGATGCTCGAGATCTCGTGGAGGTGATTAACGGATCGAAGGTCTGACCATGCATTATGGAATATATTACTAAACAGATTTGGAAGCTTATGTTTGGATTTGAGTATGTTTTGATATTTGCTATTCCTAGATAATACTGTAACTGCTGATAGAATTGGAGGGGCTAGCTAATGAGGTTTGGCTTGATGCCCTACGTTATACTTCTATCCTATTTCTTTATATTCCACGCTCCTGTTAGTGGCGGAACCAGGATGAAATTTAAGGGGGGGCGAAATCTAAAGCAAAATCATCAATTTTTTTTTCTTTTAAGTAATGCAAAAAATACCTTAGAATTACAATATCAAATATAAAAGAATAAAAACAATATAAATATTAAAATATACGTACTGTACTATATGTTGCGATTGAGAGGTGGAAGTTGGATCCTACGTTTTTGTATTTTTTGAAAACGTTGTAAAATGACATCGTTCTCAATAGTTTCAAAAAATTTCCGCTCGATGTATGCAATCATTCATTCAGTCATCTCACATCTTATTACGTAAATCAGACTTGACAATCTTTATCGAAAAGAAGACTCTCTCAACGGTTGCAGTCGCAACTGGTAAAACCAATGCCAACTCAATAAGAAGATAAGCCAATGAAAATAGAGTATTTTTTCTAGTCTCAACGATCTTTTACAGCAAGACTTCAAATATCTTGAAGTCCAGAAAAATCATCATTTCTTCTGATATCTCTAACATGAAAATGATGCATATAAGTAATATTTTACCCTCCACACCTCGAACGATTGCTAGTTGGTATAATATCTTTCATATTTGGTACACTAATAGAATTATCGACACAAAAAGTTTTGACATGTTCCAAAAATTCATTCCATTTTGTTCGCTTAGTGGTTTTTTTTATCACAAACATATCCATTATCTAAATAAAATAAAACAAAAATAAAAATAAAAATACGACAGTTAGAAATCAAACTGATAAATTATCAAATAATTAACTAAATCCTAACAAATAAATAATTAACTAAATCAAAATAATAAATTATAGATCCTAACATTAACAAATAATTAACTAAATTTTTTTTTGAAAAAAACCACACATGCTCTGTTTTTGCTCTGTTTTGAATGCTATGTTTCTTGGGCTGGGTTCTGAATGGGTGTTGGCCGGCCAGGCCCTGCCGGGTGGGGGCGGGTGCCGGAGAGGGGGGAGGGGCGGGGAGCCGGAGAGGGGGGAGGGCCGGAGTTGGGTGGCTGGTTAGGTGCTGACTCTACCAGGAGGGGGTGTGTGAGGCCCGCTGGGTCTACCGTAGGACAAGATGCCAGCGCCTGGAGGGCGGGGCTGAGTCGGGTAGCCGGGTAAGCAATCCCACAACGCCTGGGTATGGTTCGGGATTCGATATAAGTATATAGTAAGCCCTTAATAAACACAACGCGTTTTAAAGCCGTGATGGCAATGAACCGCAAAACAACTCCAGTGTTAAGCGTGCTTGGGCTGGAGTAGGTTTGGGAGGGGTGACCTCCCGGGAAGTCCGATCGATCGGTGGGTTTATCGATCGATCGGCTGCGGTGAGTCAAAAGCGGACAATATTGTGTCGGGTGGGGTCCTCTGGTGGATCCTGGTCAGACCGGGAGCCCAGTGGAGGGCCGGGGCGTTACAGTATGTTATCAGAGCCGGTTCCTAGCCGGAAATTGTGCCAGCGAGGACGCTGGGCCTCCAAGGGGGTGGATTGTGAGGCCCGCTGGGTCTACCGCCTGGGTATGGTCCGGGGTTCGATATAAGTATATAGTAAGCCCTTAATAAACACAACGCGTTTTAAAGTCGTGATGGCAATGAACCGCAAAACAACTCCAGTGTTAAGCGTTCTTGGGCTGGAGTAGGTTTGGGAGGGGTGACCTCCCGGGAAGTCCGATCGATCGGTGGGTCCTCTGGTGGATCCTGGTCAGACCGGGAGCCCAGTGGAGGGCCGGGGCGTTACAGTATGGTATCAGAGCCGGTTCCTAGCCGGAAATTGTGCCAGCGAGGACGCTAGGGCTCCAAGGGGGTGGATTGTGAGGCCCGCTGGGTCTACCGCCTGGGTATGGTCCGGGGTTCGATATAAGTATATAGTAAGCCCTTAATAAACACAACGCGTTTTAAAGTCGTGATGGCAATGAACCGCAAAACAACTCCAGTGTTAAGCGTTCTTGGGCTGGAGTAGGTTTGGGAGGGGTGACCTCCCGGGAAGTCCGATCGATCGGTGGGTCCTCTGGTGGATCCTGGTCAGACCGGGAGCCCAGTGGAGGGCCGGGGCGTTACAGTATGGTATCAGAGCCGGTTCCTAGCCGGAAATTGTGCCAGCGAGGACGCTAGGGCTCCAAGGGGGTGGATTGTGAGGCCCGCTGGGTCTACCGCCTGGGTATGGTCCGGGGTTCGATATAAGTATATAGTAAGCCCTTAATAAACACAACGCGTTTTAAAGCCGTGATGGCAATGAACCGCAAAACAACTCCAGTGTTAAGCGTGCTTGGGCTGGAGTAGGTTTGGGAGGGGTGACCTCCCGGGAAGTCCGATCGATCGGTGGGTTTATCGATCGATCGGCTGCGGTGAGTCAAAAGCGGACAATATTGTGTCGGGTGGGGCCCTATGGTGGATCATGGTCAGACCGGGAGCCCAGTGGAGGGCCGGGGCGTTACAGGGCGGGTGCCGGGGACGGGGGAGGGCCGGGGGGTACGGGGGAGGGCCGGGGGGTGGCGAAGGGGCGTGGAGGAGCCGAGTAAGTAAAGGGGTTGGGGTTCCGGCGTCGCCAGGGGGCCCCCCTGCTTCCGCCACTGGCTCCTGTAATGATAAAGCGGATGGAAGTGCTATGTTTTGTCGTCGTCTGAGGACGAGCTTTGTTTGGGTCCAAGAAGATGGATCTGATGTTTTAGATAGGTTATTGTAATTTGCTCTGTTCTTAGCCCTCGGGCTCAACTCTTCAAAAAAAAAAAAAAACTGCTGATAAAATTGGTAACAGGTGCAGAATTGGTATCACTAGTTTTTGGTGACAAGAAGAGAAAATGGGTGTACCCTTTGTTGAATTGCGATTTTTTTGCATTTTAGTATCCCCAAAGTTCACTTTTTCCGGTTTAATACCTTTGCCTTGTTTTTTTGCAACTTAATACCCCTGGACATGGAAAACCCCATCTTACCCCTCACTTAACCCATGCCCATATGACACCACATACATGCCATGCCCTGCCACATGACGTGGCATGGCATGTATGTTATAATAAGAACACGTACAAATGGGGTTAAACACGCGTATGAACTGAATGGTCCATGTAATGTGCTCGGAACAGTGGGTAATCCCATGTGTTGTCTTTCATTTCTCACCAATAGAAGGGTCAACTGTCCCCGAAGCAAATGCATATCCCCCTGACCGAAGCTGCTTATTTCCCAGTTGTTTGAAATTTGTAACTGTTCCTCATACTTCAGGACAAATACGCCGCAGTCGAGGCTGTTGACAAAATTGAAAGTGTGAAAGGGTATTCAGTATAGTGTGCGTGGTGGAGTGCACAAAAAGATTATGTACTGAAAGAAAGCTTACGATCCACGTTGACTGGGTATGGCTTGCTCCCGCACGTAAGACCACCCGGAGCCTTGCATCCCTCTAGCATACAGCTATGGTACCCAAGTCTGCAGTGCCCGCCCAACTCATTTTGCCATGTACTCCGCTTCTTCTTCGTAACTGCGAGCCCACGACGAGGTGTATTGCCGACAAATCCCTTCTTTGAGGTCAACTGCAAGCAAGTGCCAGTGAAAGCCGGAGTGCAGTGGGATGAACCACACATCAACACTCGGCAGTGAAGAAAAGGTATTGGCACCATACAGGAGTGAGTCGCGAAGGGAATGACGGTCATGAACAATTGCGCCCTGCAGTAACAATAGTTAATCAGTAACAAGTGTGAAATACTTCAGTCTGAGAAAAAACAGCGTCGACCCCCCTCTGCTTGAATCGGGCGAACAGAAAAAAATTTCTTGGATGGCGTCAATGAGGTCCCCTTCTATCTCATGGTTGTTTATGACAACCATCAATTGCCCCCTCGTACAGTATCCCATAGTATGGGCGAATATTGTAGCTCTGCATATAAAATAATAAGAAAATACCTTAAACACGAGTAGAAATAAGATTAAACACGCATATAGAGAACAAAAAACACGCGTATATATTACCTTAAACACGCGTAATAAATTAAAACATCGCATCTAAATAGAATTAAACACGCGTATGAATAAGCATAAAGACGCGTGTAAAAAACTCTAAACACGCGTATGATAGTTTTTAACAAATCTAAACTCAGTATAAACGCATATCAAATCACCGAATAAACACGCGTAGGATGAATCAAAAAAACGCGTATAATAACATTTAAGTACGCATGGAAAGAAAATCTCACTCGTCATCCAGCTAGTCGATGTAGCGCAATTCATCCTTCTCCTCCTCGCTTAAGGTTTTAATGACGTCCTTCGAGTCTTGTAGGTAAGGTGTTTGATTGACAATGGGCCTGGAAATATTCCCACTTGCATGACCCAAGTTTGCCGCGGTCTGGTATTCCTTCTTGACCAACTTTATCTTCTCCGCAAGGGCTCCAGGAGTGCCATGTAGCTCACTTATCTCGATCCAGCTGTCTTTTTCCTGGACCTCCACTTCCACAGTGGAGTCTTCGTGCACATGTGCAGACTCCTCAGAAGGTGGAGACATCGAAGTATACTCGTCACCTTTAACGGCGGTCGCGACCTCGTGGCGCGGAAAATAGCGCGTATAAAACACCTTAACAACGCGTATATAAAACAATAAGTACGCATATAAAAGAGACAAACTACGCGTAAAAACTAGTAAATAGCGCGTATAAAAGACCTTTACAACACGTAGAAACAACCATAAGTACGTGTAGAAACAACCATAAGTACGCGTATAAACAAGAGCACATAGAAAACACCAAAAAGACACTTAGAAAGAACAAAAAGTACGCGTGTGAATGCTACATTTCTTAGCGTAAAAAATTATGTAGGATACGGGGACGAAAATAATGATATTTATTTTTTCCACAATAGATGAGAGGAGAACACACCGCCTTGTGCCAAAAAAAAAATTAAAAAATTAAAAATAAAAGGATTAAGTCGGGATGAACAAGGGTTTACCGGAGTCCATGTCCGAAGATCCAGCGCCGGCATCCACCTCCGCCTCTTTTTTCGTCCGCTTTGGTCCCTCGACTTTTCTTGCTTTCCCCTTGGATTTGGTGGATTTTGCCTCCATCGATGGAAATGGAATGGGTGGAACTCGAAAAAAGGTCTAGGATATGAGAAACCCCTTTTGTCACGATGGAAATCGAACGCAATCTCTCGATCTCTCGATCTCCCGGTGAATATTGGAAGGATAAGTAGAAGATTTGAAAAGCCTCTATTCAGTTCATACGCGTGTTTAATCCCATTTGTACGTGTTCTTATTATAACATACATGCCATGCCACGTTATGTGGCAGGGCATGACATGTATGTGGTGTCATATGGGCATGGGTTAAGTGAGGGGTAAGATCAGGTTTTCCATGTTCAGGGGTATTAACTTGCAAAAAAATAAGCCAAATGTATTAAACCGGTAAAAGTGAACTTCAGGTACTAAAATACAAAAAAATTCTTGAATTGCCGTAAATAATACGTGGCTTTGGTCAAAACTTATAAAAAAAAATATTATACAACCAAATGGTACCAACCAGTCAATTGGTCACGCAACAAAAAAATTCTTGAATTGCCGTAAATAATACGTGGCTCTGGTCAAAACTTATTAAAAAAAATATTATACAACCAAATGGTACCAACCAGTCAATTGGTCGCGCAAAGGCCCACGGATCCTACGGTCGAGATCGGCGCCCTGTGGCGGGGCCCCTCGTGCGCATCCTAAGCCGTAACCGTACCCCAAAAGCACAGCGCAGCGGCCTTTAGTCCCTCCTCTAAAGAAACCGCTCCCCTATAAATTTATAATCCAGATATTTTCCTTAACTTTATCCACCCAACTAATAACATAATTTTAAAATCACTCTCGAAGGGCCAAAAAGGAAAGAGCTGCAGCGCCATCTATCGCCATCTATCTCTTGCCCATGGCGCCGGTGCTCGCCGGTGGCTACTCTTCGCTCCCAAATTACCATTCCCCGCTTGCTTCCAGGCATCCTTCTCCCCTTCCATCACGTTCGAATCGTCGTCTATATTGATCTGTTTGTTGATCTCGATATTTGCTTAGATCTCTATTAAGATCGCAGTTTCTTGAAGCCTTTTGTTTTCTTCGGCGATTTTTTTTTTTTTTTTTTTTTTTTTCCTTCGTAATCTCGGATGTTGAGCTGTCTATGATCCAAATTTTGAGTTCGGATCTCTGTTTCTTAACGTTTATTCGAACTAGGATGGGTTCAGATCCACACTGCCGTGGTTTTCATTTTTTCAGCTTTTCCGGGCATACTGCTTCTTGATTTTGGATGTTGGTTGTGGTGGCAGGGACTGAGGAGGTGGAGGAGGAGGAGGCGAGGGGTGGGGGAGGAGAGGGGGAGGAATGACGATGGCTCCGGATGGGGAGGACACGCGGTGGATGTGCGGGAGGGCGTCGGGGATGGTGAGTCTACACCGCGTCAGTCTGCATCGCGTCAGCACCATCGTCAGGGAGATCCGGGACCCTTGCCTCCATCGCCAGCCCGCCAAGGTCGGTGTTTGAGAGTTTTGTAATGTCGTGTATTTGTTGATTCGACTCTTTTTACTAGTGTTCGAAGTTGACTTGTGTGTCAAAGATCTAATAGGATGGAAGAAATCTAATTTATGATGTCTTATGATGCTAATAATTGCACCAGAGAGCGTGATCACTTCAATAAAGTCACAAAGGCAAATAACTTTTAGATTGTAAATGAATTTAGCAATTGGTTTTACTACAAGTTGAGAGTGGGTTTGAAGTATATTAGTTTGAGCATGTTATCTCTCGCATTTGAGTTAGCTGTCTGATCCCTTCCGCTGATAAGTATCGATGATCTCATTGGTCACATGAGGCTAATGAAAAATCTTTTCTGTTCTGGAAGAGCTCGCCTTTAATACGTTTGGAGTTACTCTTTACATTGCTTTCTCCAGATTCCATCTTCAAGTTTTCTTGAGTCATATTGTATTCAACCTCCACATGAAATGGTCCTGTAGTAGAAAAGAAGAAAACCATAATCCTCTTGTTCAAGTTCGTTGCTTGTTTTAGTAATCAAGTAGCTAGCATGAAGCATTTCATGGAAATTTTTTCTTGCTTCTACTACAGCTTGCTCTAAAGGTATCAATAGTGACAGGTCAAATCTCCGATTTCAATGTTTCACGTAATGAACTTCCACAAAGTATCTGAAATGGATGTTAATCCCTAGTTTTGAAGTTGTGAGTTGCCTCAGGAGTGCAAGTAGATCTTCTACAAGGGGTGTGGCAACTCACTAGTGGGCACATAATGTTTTCAGCAAGAAGCACCACAATGGTGCTACTGTTCGCATCTAATACTTCTTGATATTGGGGAATTATGATGTATAGATCTTCAATGAAATAGATACATGATTTTTTGAGATTTGATTATATCGGGGTTCCATCACATTTGCCTACATTGCCTTGCTAATCTCACTCCTTAGCAGGACCATGGGCTCCACATACAGATGGATATTCCACATAACTTGACACAGCTATAGTTTTTTGAAACTGTTAGCAATGTGGTTATTATGCATGTCAATAACTCCTTGGTTCTGACCTTAACAGAAATGGTCTCTCTCAAGTTTCGGTTGAACCATATTTGTCGGATAAGTGCTTTTCACTCTTCTCAAAATACACTGATTTAATTCTCTCTTTAACTCTCATCTCTCTTTTCTTTTTCCTATGTGTCAGGGAAGCAAAATGCTGAAGCCGGATAAATGGCAAACTATTTTTGATAGTGAGGGGAAGGTTTTAGGTTTCAGTAAAGTTTTGAAATTGATTATCTTAGGGGTAAGTTTACCATTTCTCATCTCTTTCATAAGTTTATTGTTTTGCATTTCTTTTACATGTTTTAGGTTCACAATTTGGCTGATGGCTCTGCTAGCATTTGTATGCCATGCTGATTTTAAATCTTTTCACAACTGTGGAGATTTGTTACTATCTCCGTAAAGAAGAAGCATTCATCAGATAGTCTTTTGTGCCTTTTCCCTTGCAAAATTTATGGTTGTTACTCAATGAACCTTTACCTAGTGATACCAAGTATGACAAAATTATCATCACCTAATGTAGCTACTATTACTGCTTGGAATGGACAATGTATCACCATTAGTCATGCTTTGTTTGCCTTTTCTTTCGTTTGCCTAATTCTTATTCATCTATGATTCAGTATGATAGACTCCGATGATATGTTCTCTGTGGATGCAGTACATATGGCTCGTCTCATGAAACGTTTGCCTAAATCTCCTTATTTCTTGCTTTCTCCCTGTCAATGCAGGGTGTGGATCCTTCTATACGAGGAGAAGTTTGGGAGTTCCTCCTTGGCTGTTATGCACTAGGTAGCACTGCTGAGTACAGGAGACAACTAAGGATAGCTCGGAGGTTTAAGAAGACACTCTTTATTCTCGCTGTGTGTTTTTTTCATTCACGGCTGTCCATGTTGTTAAACTTTGCTGGTAGTTGAATTGTGGATAATTTGATACTTCGTGACTACAGCTTAGACCACACCATTCCAAGAATGTTAATATGGTGTCTACCATTTAGATTGCATTAAGAATGTGTTCTTATTATTGTGACTGCTTTCTAATCCTTGTACGTATCAGAATGTCATCAACTAGGTGTCAAAGGTTTGATTGATCACGAGACTCAAAATTTTGGAGGTAGTAATTTGAGATCTGCATCTGCAGCACAAGGAAGTTACTGTTGTAAAGATACAATGGCTGTTTGTTCGATTGAGTGGGATTGACGAAAATTAACAGGAACTGACTGGGAAAATAATGAAGGAAGAAAATTGGACTCTTCGAAATATGTAGGAAGGATTTGAGATACAATACTTTAATACCCCTTTCTTTGATCAAGTCCACATTTCACGAGCCTTTAAAACTGAACTTTTAAAAGAACTCTCTAACACAAAATTTGAGTTCAATTAGGATTAAATGAAGTAGCAACCTTTGGGTCTAAGGTTCTTTATATTTTAGTTTCTAGGTTCTGGGATTCTTTTAAGATCTAACCAGGCAAATTGCATGCTCTTGAAGCAAATAAGTCTTCTTGAGTGAACACTATAGTTTCAAAAGGATGTTGAGGTTCCAACTGCCAACTGTGGTTGTTATGAGAAGTCCTGCACTAATGTGAGTGTGCATGTGTTCATTTTTGTGGTAATGTGCTCAGTAAAGTGCGTAATGTTGTATTTCATGGACTGATTTGCTACTTAAAATCAGCTTCTATCCATGAAAGCATTTTGCAATGTGTCCTAGTATATATTAGATTCAGAATTCACATATCCCATTAATGTAATTCTTTGGTCACATTTGAGGGAATATTGTCTTCAAATTTATATTTGGACCTATTTATACTTCAGGCACCAGATTGTCGCTCGCATTAAATGTTGGAAAATTTAACCCACAAGTACCCTCTTTATTTTTTTTTCTTATCATTTAAATTGCATTAGTATTTGTGTGTTTAAAGCCTTCTGTAATCTTACCAATAGGTATAGAAATATAGATGGGTTTGTTAGTCCTTTTGGAGATAAGTGCCATCAGGATTCAAGTCAAAGATGAAGTATGTGATTGCTTACATAGTATCTATGGAATGTATACTGTGCAGACAACATTAGCCCTATGGAATTCTGATCTGGCAACATATGGCTTAGCTGGTGTTTCAGCTAAAGCTTGACCATGTTTTTTCTTCTAATGCAGAGAAAGGTATGAGGATTTGATCCGGCAATGTCAGGCGATGCACTCAAGTGTTGGCACTGGCACCCTTGCTTATGTTGTTGGATCCAAAGTGATGGACATGAGGACTTCGTCTAAAGATAAGGACACTAGGGAAGCTGTAACCGAAAGTGGACGAGCTTCTCATAGTTTTACTAACAGAATAGAAGAATACCATAATTTGGATAATGACTGTATAGACACATCATATACGTATGAAAGTGAGAGCTCTTGTGATCCAGCTGAGCTTAGTGATAGGGATAGAACATGTAATACAGCATATAATACATCATATGCTGGGCCCTCATCCGATGCATACAATTGTTATGCAGTGAATTCAGGCAGTGAAGTGCATGGACCTCAATATATGTCTGAAAGCTATATCGACTTTCCACCTCTACCTGTTACAAACTTATTTGATAGAGGTGATATGGATGGCAAAAGATGTGAGATCTATGATGATAACACATCTGCTACCAAACAATTTGAAGATGTGCACATGCATAGTTTCGATATCAATAACAATGTGGATCTTGTAATTGAACCACGTGTTCCTTGCAATGAATTATGCCGTACTAGCAACAGTGAAGCAGCAGTATTTAGTTCAGATGTTCAGAAAAATAGGATATCTGAGGACTTCAAATCTGACACTGGGAACAGATTGATAATTTCAGATGTCCCTGAAGCAACTACGATGAATGCAACAACATCCAGCATATCAAATGCCAACGATGATAAGATTTCTGAATGGCTTTGGACTCTTCATCGAATAGGTACCTAGTGCTTTATCTTCTAAAATTCAAATGACAAATGAAATCATATGTTTCTGCATGGCTGCGCTTTTAAGCTCTTTACTTTGCACTACTAAGACATTTCCTGTATTTCAGTTGTTGATGTGGTTAGAACAGATAGTCATCTGGATTTCTATGGAGATTCAAAAAACATGGCCAGAATGTCAGATATTCTTGCTGTTTATGCTTGGATTGATCCTGCAACTGGTTACTGCCAAGGTTTTCCTACAATCTTATTTTCCTAATTTTTGTGATTTATATAAAAGGATCATGCTTTCTATTTCATATTATTTGAAGTCAACTCACAATCGCAGGTTCGTTTTATAGGGATGAGTGATTTGCTGTCACCTTTTGTCGTACTCTATGAGGATAATGCAGATGCTTTTTGGTGCTTTGAGATGCTTCTTAGGAGAATGGTAATCTTGTTCCTATTTGGAGTCTTTTATGCTTGACAGTGGATCAGTCTTCTTGCTAACCAGATATTTCCTTGCTGTCTTCTTTTGTGTGTATTTCAGCGTGCAAATTTTCAGATGGAAGGACCTACTGGAGTAATGAAGCAGTTGCAAGCGCTATTGAAGATATTGGAGCTAACAGATGCTGAGGTTTTTGAACATTTGTCACTTATTGGCGCAGAAAGCCTTCATTTTGCCTTTCGAATGCTGCTGGTGCTTTTCCGTCGAGAACTGTCCTTCAATGAGGCTCTTTGCATGTGGGAGGTTGGTTTTCTTAGCTGTTGGTTTTTTAGGCTACATTCTTGTTAGCATTTCTTCTCCATTACTGCAACAATTAGCTGTCCGTTAAACAAATTATGGGCAGTTGGTTATCTAATTCAAGATCAGTTGAGCTAGAGAAGAAATTGATATGTTTGAAACACTTTATTTCTGAGATCTCCATTTTGTTTGGACTACGCAGAGCAAGCTTTTGACTGACATGCTGCAATGATTGAAAAGTGAGGGTTTATGCACATAAGATAAAGAAATATGAAGTTTGAGTTGGTTGCCTGTTGAATAGAAGGATGACTTAGAGATAATTGTTTCCATACTCTGATGATTTTGACAGGCCTAACCTTTTAAAAGCACAAAGCAGGATTCAAAGAAGATCGGAATGAGGTTGAAAGAAAGGAGTGATAACTTTTAGGCTAGGTTTGTTTCAAGGGATAGGATACGAGGGGAAATAGTCTCCTGAAGGATTGTATTCCTGGAGAATATGTCCTGGGAGATTTGTGCGAGAGAGAGTTTTTTTCTCATGCGTTCAGTACACTACAAGATAGTATTAGTGTGGGATAGTACAATGGCAACTTAGGCATTTTATTATTTTATTCCACACTCCTCTCTTCCGGGACAACATATCCCACCTCCCCATGGGATTAATATATCACATGTATGTGGGATATGGACTCGCGATGGGAAAATTCATCTTGTCTTCAGTTTGTGCACCAAAATGGGGAAAATGTAGGATAAGGACTACTTATACTAACCTCTCCATTATCACATAAAACTGACAAGCCCTTAGGACACCCAATTATAATTCGTCACAATCAACAAGAGCAAAACAGGAAGTGTGTGTGAAACCTATTTTTAGCTATCCCTACTGCTAACATGACTCGTGATGGGACAATTTATCTTGTTTTGAGTTTGTGCACCAAAATGGGGAGGTGTAGGACAACGAGTGCTTATCCTAAACTCTCCATTATCCCATAAAACTGACAAGCTCTTAGGGTACACAATTGTAAATTGTCACAATCAATGGGAGCAAAACAGGAAGTGCGTGTGACACCTATTTTTAGCTATCCCTACCGCTATGGTGTAATCCTTTGACATAGTTAAGCTTTGTCTTCCGTCATAAATATGCTTTATCCAGGGCAAGTATATATCAGTTTTCTATCTGGACTGAGTATTTTCATTCTGAGACTGTCCTGATGATTTGATGAATTACTTGTAACTTATATTATCTGATCTATATGAGCGAAAACCTACTTATTAGAGCAGCCACAACAAGGTAAATCTCCATTCCAGTTCTTATGATTAACAATTTCATGTTGGAGCTTCTAAGTTGTGAGGAAACTGTGGCATTATGCTCGTGTACTGCTTCTATTACAAAGCGTGATTGGTTCAGAAGGTTCCTGATAACAACTGGAATTTTTAATTTTTTTTAGTAGAGGAAACAAGCTTTTCAACTGGTTGCAATCAATTAATGAAAATCGTGCATTGTGTTTTCTTTATTCGGAGGCTTGGAGCATCTAAAATTGTTACTGTTGGGTGACGGGCATTGGCACCTTGTAGGACAATCTTTCAGCGATTAAAGAATTTGATGGAGCTATTTTTCCTTTCGTATGCATCTCAACTACACGAACTTGAGGGGCAATGTTGAATTTTCTTTATGTGGCGCTTACCAAAGAAAATGTTGGAACATTTTTTATGCTACATTTGTTTCTTCTTTTTGACCCATGACATCTTCAACTGCTGATCACTCTCTTCAGATGATGTGGGCTGCCGATTTTGATGAAGCTGTGATTCAACAATTATCAGAAAATTGCCTTGAGCCATTGGCATTACACCTTCGGGAAAATGAGACTATTGCAGAAGGGAGAACAGAAAGCACAGAGAATGGAAAAAGAAGTCTAAAGAGCACAGGGTCTTGGAATTGTAATCAGGAAACTTGCACATCTTGTGGGAATGGGGTGAGACCCACATCAAGCCATCCCTTATGTGGTCTAACAAGAGCGAATTTTTGGGCAAGACATGGGCAGCTTCAGGCCTGCAGCAGCAGCAGCAGCAGTACAAGTGCTATTAAAAGGAGTGCTGACGATGAATTGGCTGTCTTTTGTGTAGCAGCAATTCTAATCATCAACCGCCAAAAGATCATTAGAGAAACTCATTCAATCGATGATGTTATTAAGGCATGTTAAGTTTACACCTCGTCTAATGTTCCAGATTCGAGATGTTAAATACCAGTTTATTTTCTCTCTACCTGGAAGGGTTGATGCATCTAGTGTCGCGGTGGCTTATGTTAGCTTGTTGGCTTTTAGATAAAACATTTACTAGTTCATGTTTAATAAATTTTTTTTATACAAGCACTTACTGTTGCTACTCAATATTATCCTATCTGGAACAATTGTGCTATTCTTTAGCTGGCAAGTTTCCAACATTAAGAAAATTCCTGGATTTGTAAAGTTGGCGCATCTTTACTCATGGCTTGTTTCATTTCTGAATCCCATATTTTTCGGATTTTGAGTGATTGGCAGCATGGTGACATTGACTTCTATCTTATCTCTTGCAGATGTTCAATGACAATAGGCTGAAGATAAAGGTGAAGAGATGCATTCGTATGGCCATAAAGCTAAGGAAGAAGTACTTCTACAAGGTAGTTAATTTTGGTTAAATAACATAGCATGAGTTTTTATTTGCTCTGGCCTTATGTGAAAAATTTGTACATATGCCTCTCCTTTAACTTTACTCCAGGCAACACTTATTTGAATCAAAATCATTTTGCTTCATGGCATGGTAATTGTGTATTGCCTTCTATATCTCATAGAAAGCTTGTCCGTAATCATGCTTGTTCCTGCTACAGTTAATAAAGCACGCAAGCTTGGGAGGTTCAGAGCAATAGAACAATGTGAAACCATGAAGGCTCGATTGGTTTCAGCCATACCTCTTTCAGAAGGATGTGCAATCTGCTCCTTAGTTTCTTTGGGCTCGATCGTCCTATTATTTATTTATTTATTTCTGAAACTTGAGCAAGAAGCGGTTCGCACTTGAAGGAATATTTATTTGTTTGCATCTTCCTTCGCTGATTTCAGCTGTGCAAGGTCAGTTTAGAACTTTGAATATATCACATGTTTTGTAGGTTGTAACTGATGCTGTCAATTGTTGGTGGTTTTTTTCAGTTCAACTCGACATTGCTTGCTCTCTTTTGATTGGTGCAACTAGCTGTACAAACCACGAAGTAGTCCTTTTTTCTTTTCCTGCCGTCCTCTTGGTTGAGTTGGGATACCTACATTTTCAAGCATCGTTTGAGTTATTCTGCTGTCATTGTTTCTTTTGCATGTCAATGGTTCTATGAATTGTTTCAGCATCTGAGGGATGAGGTTGCAAGATGTTTATTTTCTAACTTGGTGATTTGGATTCTGGAATTATAGTGATAAGGTGCTTTCTCTTTAATTTGTCAATGCTTATGGCTAGTATATGCTTTCATAACAGGATATTCTTATGTCTTGTTGATAGACTGGAAATAGCTTAGACACATGCTTTTTAATTGTTATTGGCAGAGAGGTTGCTAAAACCTACAACATATAGTTGGGAAGTGGCTGTGGTCTATCTCGTTATGGTATATAACTTTTACCTTACAAATGATAATTGTCGCTTTTGTGTGGTGATTGTTTACTATTTGTACATTATATGGTGGGTGTATAAGTGAAAGCATGTTAAATTCTTGATATTTAGTTGTTTGCAATTTAACAATATGCTGCTTTTGGTTTGATTTGTAGCTTTACTGAGATATAGTTGTCATTTTGGGTCGGGTTGTAGAATCCTAATATGTTTTAGCATCGCTTTTAATTTTTTTTTTTATCATGTCCATTCTTATTGATGCCCTTGCAACACATAACAGGTTCTTCACATTTTCAGCAACGTGCATACAGAACCTTCAGATTCGAGTTATATTCTTTAACGTACTTGAAGAAACTGAAGTGGAAGCAGCCTACTTGTCTGATTGATAACATTGTTCCTAGCTTCCTGGGGCTTCTGCTGTCTTGCCCATGGAACTTGGGCATGTGGTGAGAGAATGACATCCCTGTCTCACCTTTTATATGCTTATTTTTAACACACTGATCGGGGGTTATCTCCATTTCTCTTGTATATACTGATATTTCCTCATAAATCCAAATTTTTTAGTCCAAAATACAAGTCACATTCTACTCTAATATCTCATAAATGTGCTTTGGTATTCCAAGCTTCAAAGGCTCCTGTCTGTATGTATTACCCTGACTTTTTACAATATCTATCAGCCATGATCCTACATTGAAAAGCCTCCCGAGTTTTGATTGTATGTTTGACCGGGAGTTATTTTTTGGAGGAAAAGGTTCAGCCATCGACGGCATCACCAAATTTTTGAAGAAACAGATGCAATGAGATATTGTCTTCATTTACTTTGTATTTATTGGACTTACACTGTTCTTCAAACACACATTGGGTAAGAGATTGTCTGGTACAATCAGATTGCACAGTCGATTGTAAAAGGTGGCTTTTTTTTTTCTTTTTTTTTATTTTTTTTTTGTGTGTGTTGTTGATACGTCAGGAGTCCAATGCTGATAAATTCATGATTTGTCATACTCTGGACAACTTAAAGCAATTGTAGTTACCACAATGACCTTTGCATCCAAGAGCAAGAGTTCGTTTCCGCAGGTGAAAACCGCTGTTGACTACTCAGGGCTGACTCGTTCGCAGCCAGAATGATGTCTAAAACATCTGATCCAGTAGGGTGATTTCTTGGGCTGATTCGTGGTGAGCTTGGCTTGGCTCGGTATGTTCTCCTTACTGGCTTAGCTCCTCTTTCACTAGTGTTCACAGCAAAGATCATAGTAGGGCTATGTTGGTTCCTTGTGGGGCCAAAACTCAAGCGTTTCTCCTCTAGTTGGACTGAGGCATTTCGACTCTCTCTCTCTCTCTCCATCCACACAAACAAACACACAGAATGGCAAAAACAAATGGCAGCAGTATTGTTCTAATCTGTATTCTTTGTTGACCTGTTTCTTTATGTGCGCTAGCTTGGCATTCTCTTTTAGGCTCGTATGTGGACATAAGACAGGCAGCATAACATCTTTTGCCCGTCCATACAGTCGGAACTCTTGGGTTTGTCTTCTTATGGCTACTAGATAAATTCTGTTAAAAGATATAGTATTATATATGATTTCATTTCGACAACCATTTTCTTCTAATCTAACGAGTTTGGCATGCGGCTAAATGCTAATTAGGAACCCAAAATATATGGCCTTAACCTAACTGGAGATCACCAGTTGTGCTTCGATTTAAGTCGGGTATATACGTACTAGAGCATAAATCATTTATTAATAGGTTTTTTTTTGTGGCATAGCGAAATCATATTATTTGGCAAAATGCAGGGCATTTGCCCCCCAAAGTCAGGCAGGGTAAAAGGCTTTGGCACGACAACTAATTAAAAAAAAAGGGTTTAAATATTTTGATACCATGTAGTTTAGGAGAATGGCTGTGAGGACCCGTCCCTCTCCTCCTGTGGCTTGATGTGGGCCGCAAGGGCAATTTGGTAAATTGCACCTTGTCGGCTAGTTCCACACTCGCGCTTGTACACACACTGACCTTATTTGTGGTAATGTTTGCTTGGAATGGTTAGTGGGACCCGGGATCGGAAGATCCGGACTTAGGCTTGAGTTCTTGCCTAAGTTTAGCTTTCAGCACAAAAAGGATCGATCCTCTGAGGCTAAGAGATCGATCCTCTTCGTGCCAGAAAGTCAAGTGTGATCGTCATGAAGTGATCGATCCTCCCTTGGGAAAGGATCGATCCTTCATAAGTCGGTTCGTTTGCCTATAAAGCAGATGAGACTTTCTCCCTTGAATCTCTTTTGAAATCCGGCGATTTGAGCTCAGATCTCGCGATTTTTGAAGGCTTCTGAGGACGATCCAAGGCCTAGCTGCTTGGATCTAAGCTGCTCTTGCTTCGGTAGGGATCCTACCGACATCTCTCTTTGGGGTTTTGAGTTTTCCGGTTTGTTTTGTCTTCTTTTGCTTAGATCTGTTTATATAGCTGTTGGTTTTCAGTGATTTTACCGGTTTTGGACTCGTGGGATCTAGATCTACCAGATCCCAGAGTTTCGTCATATTTGGATGTGTCTTCCGGCGGTATTCCTCGCCGGAAGCACGCCGGAGAACCCATCGGGATTGATCCTTCTAGAGGAAGGATCGATCCTTCTGGTTGGTCATGCCCCGCACGATGAAGGATCGATCTTTTGTTTGGAAAAGATCGATCCTTGTTCTTGGGTGGCATGGTTACCCTTCGTCGCAAAGAAGATCGATCTTCCTGGGAGGAAGGATCGATAATTCTTGGTACGACGCGAAGGGTGCCCTCTGTCTCAAGAAAGATCGATCTTCCTGGGAGGAAGGATCGATCTTCCTTGCGTCGACAGCGAGGGAAGCTCACTGTTACATAAATGATCGATCCTTCCCTTGGTGAGGATCGATCCTTTAGTAGCAGAGAGGGTTTTTCATGGCTTTTGCCCGCGGGGCTTGGTATGCCGGTTTTACTTATCGCTTTATACCTTGTATATACGATTAAGCATGTTAGCCCTATAATAGGGCAGTGGTGAACCAGGGGAGTGATGACTCCTGGGATTGTGTAGAATAAATGGGCGGGTAGCCCTTCAGCTTTCCATAGCCTTGCATGCCGGCGTGCGCCGAGGGCTTTCACCTGCTATATTGTAGCTGTTGTTTGCGGGGTTGTTTCCCGGTGCAGGTGTTGTGGTGGACTGCTGGTAGTTGGTGGTGGTACCACTGCAGCAGTCCCTAGACCTTAAATTATTGCTCACCACCCCGGGCCGGCAGGGTGCCGTGCCCAGACCTTGTATTTATATCATCACATCCTGCTGTATGCTTACATGTATATTTTCTGCGCATGTTCATAGCATGCATTGTGTTGTGCACTAGTTGCATCTGTTTAGGCGTTGCCGATCCGGGGCTTCCGGGTAGCCCGGATCTATCTCTTAGGACCGTGCGGGTAGTTTGGTCCAGGACTCGATTTGTAGTATTCAGTCTTTTAAATGATAGGGTTAGTTGGACTTGAATACTGTTGTGTTTGATGTTTAGAGGTCGTGTCGGCCTCGAGCCAAGTCCTGAGGTGTAGCCGGTGTCCGGCAGTCTTTGACTCTTGAGTGGGGCCACTCAGCGGTGTTCTTTTCGCCAGTAGTGTTCACGATCCTGTTGTGAGTCCGCAGTGCTGGGAGCCTGCGTTCTGGGACGTCCGGTGGGGTTATGGGACCCCTGTGATACACCTAGGCTTTGCTTGGGGGCGACACTGTTGTGTTCCCTTCCTTGTGAGTGTCGTAGTGTAGTGTCCCTGCTGAGCTTAGTGCTCACTCCTACCCGGGCTGCGTTTTGTAGGTGCTGGCGTGAGCTCTTCTTCGGTCGCCCCTACCGGGCAGGTGTTTGGAGACGTGGCGGCGTCTGGCGGTGCTTGAGAGGTGGCGATCTTACTGTTTTACCCTTTTTGTATTAGATAGTCTCCTACGGGAGTGATAAATGTATAATTTCCATGTTTTGAGGTTTTTATATCTATTTCAGATTCGATGTTCGAGATTTGTAGTTGTGCTTAATACAGGATGATTATGACTTGTTAGGGTAACCACTACGATTAGGGGGAAACCTCGCCAAATTTTCCGCAGTAGGTTAGGTTCCGGTTCGCGTCGCCCGGCCCGGTTGGGCCTACGCAGGTCGGGGCGCGACAACTTGGTATCAGAGCTTAGGCTGTAGATCCCAGGGTGTTAGGATCAGGTTTCGGTTGAGTTGAGCGTGGACTGGGATAGTTCTAGGTCTAGAACATCCTTGCATGTTCTCCTTGTGATGTGTATGTCTTCCGCTTTATTGATATGTTGTTTGTTCGTCGTTCTGACGAGTGGCAACTCGTTTGTTGTTGGTGATCGTGCAGATGACGGGAGCTCGTGGCCAGCCTTTAGTTGCCGGTCGAGGTGGGGCACGACCTGGTCGACCCGGCCGGACAGGGTTGCCCCTGTCAGGGTGGTTCGGGCTAGACGCACTGTACCATCACCGGCGACTGTTTCGGTCGCGCAGGCGGAGGTCTTCCTCGCCGAGGAGGAGGCCCCCGTTCTTGTCGGCGGACAGGCCTCGGTGGCTATCTCGATGGCTTTCCAGCGGCTGAACCCTCCCAGGTTCAGTGGTAGGTCTGGAGACCCGACTGCAGCGGACGAGTGGCTTGACGGAGTTACGTGCGTCCTTGAGGCTCTCTTCGTCAAGGATGACCGGGTTCGGGTCACCCCCGCAGCGTTCCAGCTTGACGGCGAGGCTCGCGACTGGTGGCACACTGTCCGGCACACCAGTGGCGGAGAGTTGCCGCTGTGGGAGGAGTTCAGGGCGATGTTCCTTGACGTGCATTTTCCAGCTAGTGCACGTGACGCCCTGACCCACGAGTACCAGTCCCTTCTGCAGGGTACTCGCACAATTCAGCAGTACGCCTCCAGGTTTACCCAGCTTGTCCGTCTTGCGGGGGCAGTTGCAGCAGACCCCGTGGCCAGGGTGCGGCAGTTCGAGTGGGGACTCAGGCCAGAGATCCGGCGGCAGACCAGCTCATACTGCTTCCAGACGTACCCGGCGATCCTGAACTGCGCCTTATCAGTAGAGGCGCAGTTGCGGGATGACAGGTATCGGGCAGTTCCACCGATACCTCCCACCAGCACACAGCAGCGACCCCAGGGCAGGGGTGGGCTCGGCAGAGGGCAGCAGCGGCGCCAGCGACCTTTTCAGCCGCAGCCGCCGCGTGCACAGCAGTACCAGCAGTCACTACCGAGTCCACCAGCCCCGTACTTACTGGCAGCCGGGCCATTTGGGCAGGCTTCGTCAGGGGGGAGCCAGGGTCAGTCGTCTGATGGCGCGTCCGGCCCGTGTTTCTTCTGCGGGAAGCTAGGGCACTTCCGTAGAGACTGCCCCCAGTGAGGAGCCCGAGGCGCTGTGCCGCTGGGCAGTAGAGGCGGAGGTTCCGGTGCTTGGCAGGGGAGCAGCGGCGGGCGCGGATCAGGGGCGGGACCGGGGCGTCCCAGGGGCGGAGGCGGCCGGCGAGGGCAGGTGTTCGCCCTCCCAGTGCGCGAGCAGCGGGACACCGTACAGTTGTACCAGCCGCCACCGCAGTACCAGCAGCCGTTGCAGTACCAGCAGCCGTTGCAGTGCCAGCAGTCGTTGCAGTGTCAGCAGCTGTTGCAGTACCACCAGCCACAGCAGTATTAGCAGACCGTAGCAGAGCCGTCCGTCCTCAGAGGTATCTTTCAGCTTTCTAGTTCTTTGGTAGATGTGCTGATAGACTCTGGGGCGTCTCATTCCTACATTGCTAGTGTCGCGCCACGACCCGCGAAAGCCCAACCGGGCCGGGCGACGCGAACCGGAACCTAACCAACGCGGAAAAAGAACGACGAGGGTTCCCTCTAACCTATTGGTCTCCCTAGCAATTCACCAAAAGCACCCTCTAAATAAAGATACAATACAATATTGAAGCCTCGAACCACAGATTTAAAACTCAAGAAGATTTAATTATACAAAACCTCGGAGAGGGGAAGATTCAAAGTACAACATTACTCCCGTAGGAGACTATCTAACATAGGATAAAAGCAGTAAATAATCACCACCTCTCAAAGTCCACCTGGCGCCACCGCACCGCCAACCAACTGCCCGGTAGGGGCCAAAGAAGAAGAACCGACGCCTGCACCTGCAAAACGCAGCCCCGGGTAGGTGTGAGAACTAAGCTCAGTAGGGATCTACACTACGTCACACAGAAGGAAGAGGGAAACGCAACAGTGTCTCCCTCAAGTAGGATCTGGGTGTATACAGGGGTCCCATAACCCCACCGCGTGTCCCTGGTGCCCAGGAGCAGCACACAGTAAGCTCCACAAACACTGCTGACTCACATGCAGGTAACCGGCACTGCAGGCGGGAAATGGCACCGCTGAGGGGGCCGTTTCCACCACTCAAGAGTCGACACAGTGGAACACAAGCAACACCTCAGCCTCCGACTCGAGGCCGACACGACCTCTACAAACATCAAGCCACAAGTGTACCAGTCATCTAAGCCTATCATTGAATCGACTGGACACCACAATTCCAACCAGGTTCAAACTACCCAACCCCGGTCCTAGGGCTAAGTCCGAGCTTCCAGCCTCGGGACGACGACCCAGAGATCACCCACGCCCTAACCAATGCAACTAATGCACAATCAACAATGCATGCTATGACATACACAAACAGGAGATAGGCATGCAACAGTATGGCAAACATCATATAAGTCAACCGGATCGCTACAGCGGTACCACCGACCGCTGTCAGCCGATCCGCAGCGGGTCCCAGCATTACGACGGTACCATGACCGTCGACCGCAGACTCCTGCAACGGGAAGCAACCCCGAAAACCGCTCATGAACAGTAGAAATATAATATTATAATTCGACATATAATATTATATTTAAAAACACCAAATGTTCTCTACTAGAGGCTATTTGATCTGGTCGATCCGACATCCAAACAACGTCGGATTCAAGATCCAACTTAATCACCAGTAGAGCTACATGTATGGATCAACATATCCAAAATCCAGAATCATCTAACGGTTGGATTAACGGGAAAGCGCTAATGAAAACCACTAATCAAAACTAACTTTCTAATTAATTGCTGCAACGCAGCCCTCCAGCAAACAATTCATAAGAAATCGTAGAAAAATTGGACAAATACGACACAAGATGGAATGGAAAGCTAACGAAGAGATCTACAACTATTATGTTTATCAAAAGCCAAGATCAAGTACGTGCCGGCCGGAAAACACGCCGCAAGCCGGCTGTTTCTCAAGAACAGCAGAAAAGCAGAGAAACCGAGTTTAATCATGCATAAAACCTACTCAAATCTCAACCGATTAACATGAAACTCAAATCAGTTATTCTAATAGGTAAGAATCATCTACAAGCATGAGGATCAACAGATCCAACGGTTGGATCACGCGAAACCCACTTAAGAACACATGTAGGTAGAAGAACCTACCCAACTGCGCATTCCCGGTTGATCCCTCGCAAACCAGTCACCAACACGACCTCAAACCACCTCAGCAACCTTCCTCTCGTCTCCACGAATCCAACAAGCTTTAGAACACCCAATTTGGTGGGAGGAGGAGGGAGAACGGCGAAGAAGAAGCTCTCCGGCGGAGAAGAGAAGAAGCAGAGCACCGCGGGAAAAGAAAGGAAGAAGGAAGAAGGAAGAAGAAGAGAAGAGAAGAGAGGGAAGAAGAAGAAGGGAAAGCTCGGGGGAAAGCCAGGAAAGCCGGAGGAAAGTTTGGGGGAGGGGAGGGAAAGTCCTCCCTCCCCTGACAGGGGAAAACGACGGTCGGCTTCGTCATCGCGGAAGAGAAGAAAAGCCACCGACTGTTTGATCACGAGTCCGATCGATCGCTCCTACTAGCGATCGATCGCTCCCGAGCCGCAAACAGCCCCAAAACCTTCTGTACTAAGCGATCGATCTCCAAAGCATGTCAGATCGATCTGGCTAGCAAGGCCAGATCGATCTCATTAGCAATCCAGATCGATCTCCTTCGCCCAGAAAGGCAAACTTGGGCTAAAACACAAGCCCAAGCTCAGATCTTCCGATTTCGGGTTCACCTAGCCATTCTAAACAAACACTAACACAAGCAAGGCCAGTGTGTGCACACGCGGGTGTGAAACAAACCAACAAGGCACAATTTATGAAATTGCCCTTGTGGTCCAAGAAACAATACGATCCACCGGATCGCGCGCTCGACGCGAGGCAAACCAACGAGCCACGGGCCTGACCCAGCCGGTCGACCCAGGAGTAGAGGGACGGGTCCTCACAACTAGCATGTGCGTGGCATCGCTAGGATTAGAGACGAGTCAGCTAGAGGTGGCACAGTCTGTAGACTCACCGATCGGCGGGACGGTCAGGGTGGACCGGGTCTGCCGATCTTGTTCCTTGGGGGTTGGAGGCCTCCGGGTCTGTCTAGACCTGCGGGTGCTAGACATGATCGGCTTTGACGTGATACTCGGTATGGACTGGTTGGCAGCATACCGGGCCGTCATCGACTGTGGTCGCCGGAGGGTGGTTGCTTGGACACCCGACGGGACACGGTTCGTGTTGTTGGGGGATCGGTTCTCCACCGATTCCTTTGCTTGTGGTGTGGGAAGGCGTGGCAGCGAGCTGTCAGCCTTGTTGGCCAGCCTGTCCCTATTCGGTTCTGACGGAGTGCAGCAGCAGTGCAGTTTTCCGAGGATCGTGTGCGACTTTGCGGACGTGTTCCCCGAGGTGTTGCCAGGGCTTCCACCGTCCAGAGAGGTCGACTTCGAGATCGACCTAGTACCAGGTACCGCACCGATCTCTCTTTCGGCTTTCAGGATGGCACCAGCAGAGCAGAGCGAGCTGAAGACCCAGTTAGATGAGCTGACCAGTAGAGGCTTCATCCGTCCCAGCATGTCTCCCTGGGGGGCGCCAGTGTTGTTCGCAAAGAAGAAGGATGGTACCCTTCGACTTTGCATAGACTACAGGCGGCTCAACAGGGTGACGGTGAAGAACAGGTATCCGATGCCGCGGATCGACGACCTGTTTGACCAGCTTCGAGGATCTTCAGTGTTCTCGAAGATCGACCTACGCACCGGCTACCACCAGTTGAGGGTTCGGGATTGCGACATTCCGAAGACGGCATTCCGGACTCGGTACGGCCTGTACGAGTTCGTGGTGATGCCGTTTGGGCTGACGAACGCACCAGCAGCGTTCATGGATCTCATGCAGAGGATCTTCCGGCCTTTCCTAGACGAGTTCGTGGTGGTTTTCGTCGACGACATCCTTATCTACTCCCGGTCAGAGGCGGAGCACGAGCGGCACTTGGCGACAGTGTTGCAGCTACTTCGGAGGCATCGGCTCTTTGCCAAGGCCTCCAAGTGCGAGTTCTGGCTTACTCAGGTGGAGTTCCTTGGGCACGTGGTGTCGGCAGCAGGGATCTCAGTCGACCCCGCCAAGGTCGAGGCAGTGGTGCAGTGGCAGAGGCCGAGGACAGTGTTCGAGGTCCGCAGTTTTCTGGGCTTGGCGGGCTACTACATAATGTTCGTGCGGGACTTCTCCAGAGTCGCCGGACCGTTGACCAGACTGACACAGAAGGCCGTCCCGTTCGTGTGGGATGATGCTTGTGAGCAGGCTTTCGTGCAGCTGAGGACCAGGTTGACTAGTGCACCGGTGCTGATCGTCCCCGAGCGAGGTGTGGGTTACATTGTCTACTGCGACGCCAGCGGTGAGGGTTTGGGGTGTGTCCTTATGCAGGAGGGGCACGTAGTTTCCTATGGTTCTCGCCAGCTGAAGAACCATGAGCGGAACTACCCGACCCACGACTTGGAGCTAGCAGCAGTGGTCTTCGCCCTGAAGACCTGGCGGCACTACCTCTATGGCGAGAAGTTCTCAGTCTTCTCGGACCATAAGAGTTTGAGGCACGTTTTCACCTAACGTGACCTCAACCTGAGGTAGCGACGCTGGATGGAGCTACTGGAGGACTACGACTTCGAGTTGCATTACCATCCTGGTAAGGCAAACGTTGTCGCAAACGCGCTGAGCAGGCAGGTGAGAGAGACCAGAGCAGCAGTAGCAGGGCTATCAGCGCGGCAGTGGCAGGCACTCGAGACAGTAGGCCAGTTGGGGCTAGAGTTCGAGGATCAGGGATCCAGCGACTTTCTCTACACAATGCAGAGCATGCCAGCAGTACTGGCTAGGGTGTTAGAGGCGCAGCGCAGTGACGCATAGCTCGAGGAGTTACGCACCTCAGCGGGCACGGAGGGCGCAGACGGAGACTGGACAGTATCGCCAGACGGAGGGCTACGGTTCCGAGGCAGGGTAGCAGTTCCAGCAGATCCAGTTCTTCGTGACGACGTCCTACGAGAGTTCCACCACTCTCGTTTTGCAGTTCATCCCGGCGGCACCAAGATGTACCAGGACCTTCGGCGACAGCTCTGGTGGCGCGGGATGAAGAGGGCAGTGACGGAGTTCGTATCGCGCTGCCTTACCTGTCAGAAGGTTAAGGCAGAGCACCAGCGGACTCCGGGGTTACTACAGCCGCTTCCACTAGCTGAGTGGAAGTGGGAGCACATAACGATGGATTTCGTGACCGGACTACCGAGGTCTCCTAGGGGGAATGACGCGATTTGGGTCATCGTTGATCGATTGACCAAATCGGCGCACTTCCTGCCTATGCGGGTGACGGACACATCAGACAGGTTGGCCGGTTTATACGTCCGAGAGGTAGTCAGACTACACGGGGTACCAGTGTCTATCGTGTCAGACCGAGACCCCAGGTTCACTAGCAGGATCTGGCAAGGTTTTCAGGAGGCTGTCGGCACACTCCTGACGTTCAGTACGGCGTTCCATCCGCAGACCGACGGGCAGTCAGAGCGGACGATCCAGATCTTGGAGGACATGCTGCGAGCATGTGTCCTCGACGCAGGAGGCAGCTGGGAGGAGCACGTTCCCATGGTGGAGTTCGCCTACAACAACAGCTACCAGTCCAGTCTTGGAGTAGCACCTTTCGAGGCGTTGTACGATAGGTCGTGTCGTTCCCCAGTTTGCTGGACAGAGGTTGGAGAGGCTTCACTCACCGGTCCAGACATCGTCAGGAGGTCGTCAGAGAGGTTAGTACAGATCAGGCAGAGGCTTCTGACGGCTCAGAGTCGGCAGAAGAGCTATGCAGATCAGAGGCGACGACCGCTTGAGTTCGCAGTTGGCGACAGTGTGTTCCTGCGGGCAGCACCGTACAGAGGGTCTGTCAGGTTCGGCAGCAGGGGCAAGTTGGCCCCGAGGTTCGTCGGGCCGTTCGAGATCCTAGAGAGGGTCGGCGAGGTAGCTTACCGTCTTGATCTTCCTCAGCACATGTCAGCTGTGCACCCGACTTTCCACGTGTCGATGCTGAGGAAGTATCACCCAGACCCGTCTCATGTCGTCAGGGTGGATGACATTGAGCTTGAGGCAGACGCGACTTTTGTTGAGCAGCCAGTTTGCGTACTTGACCAGAGGGATCAGGTCTTGCGGGGCAAGACGATTCCCTTGGTCAAGGTACTGTGGAGGCACAGAGGCGTCGAGGAGATGACTTGGGAGCGCGAGGCGCGCATGCGGCAGGAGTATCCGCACTTGTTTCCTTCTCGAGGTAACTTTTGTCCTGTCTACTAGTGTAGCTTTTTCCTGTTGTTCCGAGCCCTACCTTTATCGAATCTCAGGACGAGATTTCCTTTAAGGGTAATAGGATGTGAGGACCCGTCCATCTCCTCCTGTGGTTTGATGTGGGCCGCAAGGGCAATTTGGTAAATTGCACCTTGTCGGCTAGTTCCACACTCGCGCTTGTACACACACTGACCTTGTTTGTGGTAATGTTTGCTTGGAATGGTTAGTGGGACCCGGGATCGGAAGATCCGGACTTAGGCTTGAGTTCTTGCCTAAGTTTAGCTTTCAGCACAAAAAGGATCGATCCTCTGAGGCTAAGAGATCGATCCTCTTCGTGCCAGAAAGTCAAGTGTGATCGTCATGAAGTGATCGATCCTCCCTTGGGAAAGGATCGATCCTTCATAAGTCGGTTCGTTTGCCTATAAAGCAGACGAGACTTTCTCCCTTGAATCCCTTTTGAAATCCGGCGATTTGAGCTCAGATCTCGCGATTTTTGAAGGCTTCTGAGGACGATCCAAGGCCTAGCTGCTTGGATCTAAGCTGCTCTTGCTCCGGTAGGGATCCTACCGACATCTCTCTTCGGGGTTTTGAGTTTTTCGGTTTGTTTTGTCTTCTTTTGCTTAGATCTGTTTATATAGCTGTTGGTTTTCAGTGATTTTACCGGTTTTGGACTCGTGGGATCTAGATCTACCAGATCCCAGAGTTTCGTCATATTTGGATGTGTCTTCCGGCGGTATTCCTCGCCGGAAGCACGCCGGAGAACCCATCGGGATTGATCCTTCTAGAGGAAGGATCGATCCTTCTGGTTGGTCATGCCCCGCACGATGAAGGATCGATCTTTTGTTTGGAAAAGATCGATCCTGGTTCTTGTGTGGCATGGTTACCCTTCGTCGCGAAGAAGATCGATCTTCCTGGGAGGAAGGATCGATCATTCTTGGTGCGACGCAAAGGGTGCCCTCTGTCTCAAGAAAGATCGATCTTCCTGGGAGGAAGGATCGATCTTCCTTGCCTCGACAGCGAGGGAAGCTCACTGTTACATAAATGATCGATCCTTCCCTTTGTGAGGATCGATCCTTTAGTAGCAGAGAGGGTTTTTCATGGCTTTTGCCCGCGGGGCTTGGTATGCCGGTTTTACTTATCGCTTTATACCTTGTATATACGATTAAGCATGTTAGCCCTATAATAGGGCAGTGGTGAACCAGGGGAGTGATGACTCCTGGGATTGTGTAGAATAAATGGGCGGGTAGCCCTTCAGCTTTCCATAGCCTTGCATGCCGGCGTGCGCCGAGGGCTTTCACCTGCTATATTGTAGCTGTTGTTTGCGGGGTTGTTTCCCGGTGCAGGTGTTGTGGTGGACTGCTGGCAGTTGGTGGTGGTACCACTGCAGCAGTCCCTAGACCTTAAATTATTGCTCACCACCCCGGGCCGACAGGGTGCCGTGCCCAGACCTTGTATTTATATCATCACATCCTGCTGTATTCTTACATGTATATTTTCTGCGCATATTCATAGCATGCATTGTGTTGTGCACTAGTTGCATTTGTTTAGGGCGTTGCCGATCCGAGGCTTCCGGGTAGCCCGGATCTATCTCTTAGGACCGTGCGGGTAGTTTGGTCCAGGACTCGATTTGTAGTATTCAGTCTTTTAAATGATAGGGTTAGTTGGACTTGAATATTGTTGTGTTTGATGTTTAGAGGTCGTGTCGGCCTCGAGCCAAGTCCTGAGGTGTAGCCGGTGTTCGGCAGTTTTTGACTCTTGAGTGGGGCCACTCAGCGGTGTTCTTTCCGCCAGTAGTGTTCACGATCCTGCTGTGAGTCCGCAGTGCTGGGAGCCTGCGTTCTGGGACGTCCGGTGGGGTTATGGGACCCCTGTGATACACCTAGGCTTTGCTTGGGGGCGACACTGTTGTGTTCTCTTCCTTGTGAGTGTCGTAGTGTAGTGTCCCTGCTGAGCTTAGTGCTCACTCCTACCCGGGCTGCGTTTTGCAGGTGCTGGCGTGAGCTCTTCTTCGGTCGCCTCTACCGGGCAGGTGTTTGGAGACGTGGCGGCGTCTGGCGGTGCTTGAGAGGTGGCGATCTTACTGTTTTACCCTTTTTGTATTAGATAGTCTCCTACGGGAGTGATAAATGTATAATTTCCATGTTTTGAGGTTTTTATATCTATTTCAGATTCGATGTTCGAGATTTGTAGTTGTGCTTAATACAGGATGATTATGACTTGTTAGGGTAACCACTACGATTAGAGGGAAACCTCGCCAAATTTTTCGCAGTAGGTTAGTTTCCGGTTCGCGTCGCCCGGCCCGGTTGGGCCTACGCGGGTCGGGGCGCGACAATGGCACTCTACTACCCTACATTTTTTAAAATGTAGTTTACTACCCTACATTTTAGGTGACTGCGCGATTTACTATCCTGACCCTAGACTGCGTTATCGTTGACGACGGAAAACTGCTCACGTGTTGGGCACGTGAGCAGCGTCTTCACTCCATTCCCTCCAAAACCCAGATAGCGGTTGGCAGACCAAAGGAGTTTAGGGTTTCTTCGCGGTTGGCAGACGCCGGTGGACAACTTGTCGGATACCTTCTCCACTGGACTGAGATCAGCTGCTTGGATGGCCAGCTCTATTTCCTCATCGTGGAGAAGCCCCCAGGTCAGTGGTAGCTCTATCTCATGCTCAAACTTAAGGGGACATGACTATCAGTGTTATTGCGGATTGAGGGCCACTTTGAGGACTTCATGGACGGAGACTAACCCAGGAAGAAGATTCTTGTGTTGTCCAATCCCTAAGGTAAGCCGGTTCCTAAGTGATTAGGAGTTCACAAATTTCAAAAATTTCATGGGATTTTGGTTTGAAGTTACTGATTTTTTGTTATGTTTTACTTTTGTAGTCCCGCGGGGGTTGTGATTTCTGGGTTTGGTATGACGCAAACACCTGTGATTGTGGAAGGCAAGTTGTCAGCCCATTGAAGGGGAAGTTGAAGAATTTAACGGCAAAGTTGGGGGATTGTCATAAGAGAGGAGGAGATCACGACAGAGTTGCATTCATGTCAGAGGAGGGAGGAGAAGGCCATGGCAAATTTGTAAATTATGAGTAACTGCTTGGCTGAGAAAGACATAGTAGCTGCCTTACTTGAGCTAGAAAAAAGGAAATTGCACATTAGGTCTTGGTCTTATCTAGGTGGTTTGATGTTGTCCTGCATTGCACAAATTATTCTACTTTATTGTTGTCTCAAACATTAGGTTTTGGATGTATTTTAGGACTTTGTTGTTGTCTTGGGGATGTTATTATCCAGCTTGGATGAGTGCTGGTGTGCTATTAAGCAACTTGGATGTACTGCTGTTTTGTTACCCTAATTTCATGTTCAATGACACAATGTTACAAGAGTTGTTGCATACATTATGTGTACAAGAAGACTGCTGCCAAATGTTACAAGAGTAGTAGCTTTGTAAACTACAAACCTATGTACAAGAATGTTGCTGCCAACAGGTGTTACATAATAGCTATGTACAAGAAGACTGCTATCAATTGTTACAACAATACTAGCTATGTACCTACAAAGCCATATACAATAATACTACTGCCAACAGGTGTTACATATGAGCAACATACAATAAGACTGCTGCCAATTGTTACAAAAATACAAGAAAACAATATAATTTCCACAATAAGACTGCAATATACAAGAAACTATGTGAATGTAGTACATTGCCTGGCAAAATTGCCAATTTATATACACTTTACTAAAATGTTGCATGGTTGAGTCTCCTAATCATTGTAGCCACAGCAAGACTGCAATGTACAAGATTGAATACATATGTTTCTGGGTCATTGTATCCATCATTTACATCATCACAGTTTATAACCATACACAAAACAAATCCATCCATCTACCATCAAATTCTCAAAACTAGCTTCCCAGACCCTGTGCTAGCTTGTGGCCTGCCAAGATTCTGTTGAGGTCCTGCTCGAGGGATCACATGTTCTTGGTTGCTGCTAGGTTGGCCAGGTTGTGGGCCATATTGACTAGACTGGGAGTGAAACATTTGGCTTGGCTGGGTCCAATGCATGAACTACATAACACAATAAATCCTCATTAGTCATGTATTAAATAGGATAGCTTGTAAGATATTAAATACTAGGCAAACATAAACAAGACTTACATGTTCAGCTTTTGTGGGATATGTATGTGTAGCCTCTTGCCTCTCCATGTGTTGAAACATCCCCTCATGCCCTTGCTTTACCATGGCCATTGAAGATGATCCTTCTCCTCCTTCACAAGCATAGAAGCTGCCTTCAGTGAAACCTTCATAAATGAAATCATCATCCTCATCATCAGTATCATCCTCTGTTGACTCATATGTGCTCTGTGTTGATGAATCACTATCTTCAACTGGTTGCTTTTCTTGTCCAGTGGCTTCCGCATGTAAATGTTCATAATTCCCAAAATCCTGACTGTACATCTAGTGTTCAAACTCAGGACTGCCAACTTCATGAATTGAATCTACATCTTCATTATCAACATTGTGTTCCACATAAACATTTACCTCTCTAATTTCAATCTCCTCCTCCCTAAAAACATTGGCCATCCCAAGGGCATGCTTGTCAGTCATGAGCTCTTTTAATCCTTCTTTTGTTAGCTCAGAACCTGGCTTCAAATATCAAATAGCCTTCCAACTTGGGTAGCCTAACTATGTAATTAATTCCGTAATGTCCAAGATGCCCATTCTGTCAGCATCACAATCAGGCACCACTTTCAACTCTCCCCCAACATAAGCAAATTTATGGGAATTCTCAAAATAACCCCCATGATGCAATCTAATGGTGAATATGAAATCCATCCTGTGTAAATATCAAGCATTAAGCACACAAATAGACTGAAACAAACTACAACAAACTAACAATAAATCACATCAACCTTCAATCGCAAATGCATGTGGACTTTCAAAAGATCTAAATATACCACCAGCATTGTCCCAAAAACAATTAACTTGTCATAGTAAAGTGGCATGCAATCCTCAATAAACTGAGAACCTATTAAGAAATATCATCCATATTAAAGAACCTATTTCAAGAACTTGAAACCCTATTACTATTCAATGCAATCCAATTGTTTTTGGGACAAGCCTGGAATCTTTGTCAACAATTTAATCTTTTAATAACAATCCTATTAAGAAATGTCATCCAAATTAAAGAACCTATTCATAGACAAGCATGAGATCTTTTAATAATAGCCCTATTAAGAAACCCTACTCTAAACCCTTATTCTAAAGGTAGATACCCATGCACGATCATCGAATGCAACGAAAGGGTATCTTCCCTAAGTTAACATCTACTGTAAACAATAATAAACATCATCACCGGCCTCATCAACACAACGTTACGAAAATGTGAACAAATCCGGTCAATGATTAACAAGATAGGGGCTAACAACATTCAAAAAGAGCCCAAATCTGGTCAATGATTAACAGTAAAGACGGATCTGGACAAGGATGGGCTACCTGACGGTGAAATGGCAGGCAAAACTGGTGGAAATCCGGCAAGTGGTTCACCGACGTCGCAAGTCGCACTCATGTGACCTC
>OY986969.1:21801747-22022717 GCA_963920575.1 Narthecium ossifragum
TATTTTTGTTAGAAACTGATAATTATTTTTTTAGTATTAGCCATCACAAAGGACGAATCATGGTGATACGACACTTATTGTGTGGTGTCTAGTAACTACTGACTTGAGTTTCTAGTAAATGACTTGTTGTTTCCGTATGGCCTGCTACGCAGTGGTAAGTGGATGAACTATTTCGTGATGATGTGAATGCTGCTTGCTCCTTTTTCATTGGAAGCAGTAAAATGCTCTTCTGTCGGAGGCTTTGGCTGCAGTCTCCTACTCTCGAGATTTTTTATGGAAGGAAAATCATGATGTTCAAGCTAGCTGCCCTTTTGAGAGATTGTCTAGAAGAATTTTCTTCTTTCACAAAGAAGACCTAACACTTAACGAATGTTCTTTAGTATAGGCTTAAGTTACATTAATTTACAAAGCTGCACTTCGGAATCTTTTTTAGTCATTTTATATATTTCCCAAGGTCCTTGGTTACGGAGATCTCCTTATGTTCATTTTGGACATTGGACTTAGCAGACCATGCTTATGCTGTTACTAGTCTTGGTTTAACCATGTAGATTTTTCTGATGAAACAATTTAATGCAGTTTTCGGTATGTGGATTTTTGTCTAAGATGGTGCACTCTTTGATGGTACCACCAACATTTCTAAGAAATCTGGATGTATGAAGAGATGGTTTTTTTGGCACCAGAGAAACTGTTGCTTACAAAGGGGGTTTAGTGGAAATTAGGTTTGGAATAATAGCTTAACGAATGAGACAAGATGGAAGTTGTTATGATAATAGCTAATTTATACTCGAGCAGTTTAATTAAGAAAAAACATCCAAGGTTTGTGGACCAAGTTTATACTTAAATTTGAGGTTAGTTGTTAAACTGAACATTGACAGTTGGGCTATTTGTAAAGTAACTAAATTGCCTTTGGCTTCATTTTGCAGAAAAAGGAGAGTGGGAAAAGAAGGAAGGATGACCATAGCATAAAGAAGAACAAAGATAAGAAGGTGAGGATTTGCTGATATATGCATGTCGCTTTGTGGGTTTTCCATTGCGGTGATAGTGCTTGGATGTCGAGAGTGTTGGGTTTTGATTCTTGAGTAGTAAGGCTTATGCATGTCTAGCAAGTTTTTTACATATGACAATTACACTGCTGTTTATTATTTTGCTGGCCAACTATTGAGAAGAATGCTATATTTAGATATTTTTTGTTGTGAATATAGTTGCAGACCAGCATATCTTATCCGTTTCCTCTCATTTGCCATTTTATGCATATTTTTCACTAGTCGGTTTTGGAATTATTTAACTTGCTTTAAATGACTAAAGTTGGCGTTCATTGCTTGTCGGTGCACCATTTTAAGTGAAGTTGCTATTGAAGTAGCTTGGTCCCTGCTCTTACGCTCCGTTCGGTTGTTGGCTGAAAAAAGTATTATAGTGCATAACTTGTGAGGCTTTCTGCAAATAAGGGATGTTCGTATCCGTTTGAAGTTGCTATTGAAGTAGCTTGGTCCCTGCTCTTACGCTCCATCTGGTTGTTGGCTAAAAAAAGTTTATATTGCATAACTTGTGAGGCTTTGTGCAAATAAGGGACGTTTGTATCCTTTTAGGTATATGGTTGGAAAATATAAATAAGTTGGAAATGATAACTGAGATAAGGAAATGGTCTTTGGCATGGTTTGTAGTTTTAGTCAATCCGATCCAATTCGAAATGTCCGAAACGTATTAGATTTACTAATGGTCTGCAACCAAACATGACAGCCCAATTTCGGCCGTCTCGGGTGAACAAACAAAGCATCCATTATTTATTTATTTTTGGCTTTTTTTCTGCATTTTTCACATTTAAACGATGATGCGATGATCATCAACATTTGCAAGATCCACCAAGAGATTATATAAGTGATTTTGAAGTTTTATTGTTGCGGTTTAACTTATTGGCTTATGTAATATATTTGTTCTAGTTATTTTATGATTTATTTGGTACATTTTTGAATTTTTCATCTATTTTAGGATTATATATAATCTTGAAAAATAAAATTTATCTTAGATTAATATCGACATCGAAACTTCTCAAACAAGATCCAAAACTATTGAAACCAACAAAACTGCTGAGACGTTTCGTTTTTTGGCTCAGATTGGAACTGAAACTTCGAGCATTGGTCATTGATTCTAAAATATAGATAAAGGATATGGACAACTGTTTTTTGGTGGTAAATACCAAAGCTATCCTTATTGAGAATTTTTTATGTTTTACTTCTAAATGGAGACAGTGTTGTGAGAAACTAGGGCACAAAAATACGTGCTCAGAGATGGGTGTGCGTTGAGATCTGTGCCATTCAAGTAAATGGAACGATTGCCATACACAATGCTTTAAAAAGATGCATTTCAATGTGAATTTGAAGAGGAGTTTGGAGAAAGAAGATGAATAGGGTTTCCGATTTGATAAATAGGTAAGAGAACATTTCAAGTTTGAGTGAGAAGATAAGGTAAAGTTGGAATGAAAAATTTAGAAAGGGCCCTAAGGGTGAGATAAAAGGGTGGATATAGTTTGCGAGTCCATCCACTATCACAGGCCCTGGCTTAAAACCCAATGAAACCTTGATATGTGTGACCAATTATATCATACATCCTTATCACGCTTCCCTTCATAACTGTTAGTCTGCGAGTCCCCCTTATGCAGGAACCTACTGGTTACTTAAAGTTGCTCTCAAAGGAGAGGTCAGAGAAATGCCAAAGTAGGTATTTGTTGGATGTAGTTTTATCCTAAATTGTGATAGCAATGGACTAGTCCTTTTAATTGTCCGATTCATCCATTATTGTTGTTTGAAAAAGAAAAATGGGTTCTGGAAAATAAGTTTTTAAATGTATCATGTGTTTGCTTTGATTTTTTTTGTCCAAAAGAAATTATTTTGCCATTCTTCCTTCAGTTCATTTCATCTTGTGTTGAAAAGAATTAACTTTTGCTTGCCTTTGTGCAGAGTATTTTCTTCTTTATTCTGGTACATTTTCACCATAGTTTTACATGCTGTGCCGACTGGTATGCATCATGCTGAAAGGACTCAGCATGATCTATGCACACTGAAAAAGCATTGCATTCTAGCGGCAGTTAAACCATGATTCTTTTCTCTATTAGCTTGACCCTTTATTTCTTCTCTGAAATGGCTTGGGGACCAATCATGATCAGTTACTTGAACAAGCATATCAGTCATTCCTTTGTCAGTCAATCTAAATGGCGTAGAAGCATTTCATCTTAAATAGTCGGTAAATTTAGGATATCTATTCCACATTTTCACGGATAAAGTGACAATATCTCTTTACAAAATTAAGTTCGTGAAGCGTAGTTGCTAATAAGGCCTGCTCAAGAGTTATGAAACTATGTAAGAACAATTCTGATTTTGTTCAGATTTTGAATTTGTAATAAGATGCCTATAATCTCGTACTGTCTTGCAGAGCTGTGCACAAGGGAAACAGATAAAGATTATACTTTTGAAGCTCGGAACAACTCATACTAGGCTTCTGATTGACCTTTGATGCGATATGATATCTTTCATCCTGCAACTGTCTAGTTGTCTGTCCTATTCTGATATTTTTTATATAAAGGCGACTTCTCTTTCTGAAGGCTTGACTAATTTTTTTCCTATTTGATTTCAGGAGAGGGTCACAGATCCTTCAGCAAAAATATCTGCTCAGTTGGCAGCTCGATCCAGTGTTCCCCAGTACTCTATGCCGCTTATGTCCTTGGACAATGACGACGAAATTTCATGTAAAGGTTTGACACTTAGCACTGTTTGTTATATATATATATATATATGACATGCACTCCATCTAAGTGACACTTGTAGGGTATAGGACTTCCATGTTTGGTCTAAACTGTGGAGAGTTTTTTGTGAGCCCTATGCACCAAGGAGCCTTTCTTGATAATATTGGAATTATGCTCTGATGCACATCTTCACTTCTGCTCATGGTCTAGGTTTTAGAAAAGAAAATCTTTTGCAAGGGTTTCTAAGCTTTATAATGTAAATTCATGTAGCCAGGAACTGTTTGAAATTTATTCCTGCTGAATGTATGGAAAAGTCAGAGTAGTAGATAACAATTTGTTCAATTTTTGGTTGCCCACATGTTTAATTGAAATCTCTGAAATGTAAATGTAACTTTTGGAATTCTTAGAAGGATTCATGGTGTAAGACTTGAACATTATGCTTATTCAATGAAAAGTATAAATGTAGATTTTGTAGGATGAATGGATGATCAGATCGTACTTGCTTATGTGATTTAGTTTCCCAATAGTTCTGCACCTCCTTTGTTCTTAATTTGTTGTATGCGCAGTTGTGTGAAACAATTATGACGAACTTTTAGCTCATGTCAATGAGCTTGTATTCTGTCATAAAATCTTTCTTAGTATTAATGGTTGATGGTGTTTATATAACTCATTTGCCTCTTTCTATACATCAAGGTATTTGTAAGTATGTATGTAGCACACAATAACATTAGACTACATGGAACATTGGTTTGGCCGACTCATGATACATTTTGGTGAATGTATATGCATAGAACGAGCTTGAGAAAGGAAAAGGAAGGGGTTGGGTGGGGGGGGGGGGGGGGGGGGGGTGATGGTGAAGAGGGAGGTCACGAGTGGAAGACACAGTAAGGCGGGTGAGGGAAGGGTCATAATGTTAATGTCTAGATTTGGGCTACTTTGAATGAATATCACAAAGGAGCTATTTTATCCTCTCAACCCTGTTAACTTTTCGGTAGAAAGATTTTTTGATCCCTGTTAAACATCTAATGATGCATATTTCAAAAAATTTCTATAGGAATTCAAACATGTAGGAACCTTCAATTAATTATAGTATTACATGAGCTTTAGTACCCAATAGCTCCCTAAAAGTGGACTCAAGCTTTCTTGCATGCATGCACATACCTTCTCCCTTGTAATTGATATGCGATGAATACCATTTTACTAGTGAATGTGACCAGCTTGAAATCTAGCTTGCATTGATGCCAATGCTCAATCATACTCGTGAAGCCTCTTTTTCAAGTCACCTGCATTCGGAATTCGGAACGGCCTGAATAGCATGAGTCTGGGTGTTAACAATACCAATTAGGAGAAAATTGTTGATCCTATTTTGGACCATAGCACCTGAAGGTCTTTACAGTGCATGGGTGCTGCTTATAGCTACAGTTCCTGGTGACCAAATTTTTGAATTCAAGTAGCAGTGCGTTAGTTGGAATAAAAGAAATTGCAGAGAACAACCTTCGTTTTCATAGCAGCACCAGCAACGTCTTTTGCTAATATGACATCCAGCATGTATGGTGAAAGTTACCAGTTTTAAGTATACACTTGTGTATAACTGCACACCCAAATGACGACATACATACAAAATTATGCATGTATATGTTTACGAATGCATAGGCATATACAAGCATAAGAGAAAATGACAGATGTACATGCTAGATATGGATGTCTAGCATCTGAAGTAGCTGACAATTTTCTGCTTCTGCTCATAAAAAGATACATGGCAATGGTATATACGGGGATTGAACATGAATGTGGCTGATGGTTGTTTTGTATGTGATCTTGCAGCAATAGGTGGTCCCACTGGAGAGCTACTCGACCAAAACACACAAGTCTTCAGCCAAATTTCGGCAAATCTTTCTGGTTATCAGGTAGACAATTAGCAACAATATCCTGTTCTCAATGCCAGTTGGGCCACGTCTGTTTAGATGTTTCAAACATGCTTTGCAGTATGATATCTTACTGAAGACCAGTAGTAATCTTGAGAATGTCTACTGAGATAGCAGTGTGCATGAACATGGTTTGACTAACTTGCACTCGCTATTACAGAAAGCTGACCACAGTTTATGGCTGGGGCTTGTTGCATAGATTCTGATTTAGTACTCGTTATCTTGCAGATCCAGGACAATATCAGTCTCTTCTGTAAAGCAATGGGCAATATCACTTCAATCTTGAATGAGTATGCTGGCTTGCCTTTGCTATTATTTTCTCATCTAATTATGAAGCTAAATGAATAAAATGTTCACTTGAGCAACATATGTGATTGTTGTGCTTTTCTACTACACATTTCTACATGTGTAGAAGCTTTTTGTGATGTTTTGCAGTATGCCACATACTCTTCTTTGAACTTTTCTTTTTCCTTGATACTGTGAGAGGTTTCCATTTACAGAAAGATGTTGGAAATTGGCATTATAAAGATACAAGTTGAATGCCAATTATTAATGAATGCACAAGTCACCAATGATATGGATCTCCTAAATTTTAAAAAGCTGACTGCGGGGTTCACACCTGCTTTTGAGTCCATCACATCTAATTTTGGCATTACCTAAAATTCTTTCTGCACTTCATTTGGGAAATTCTTTAGAAACTGAAGTTGTGTTTGCATGCGGCTTGAACGACATGCCCGTAGTCATTCCATCTAATCCTTCTCCTTCTCTTTAAATCCTGTCATTAGATTTGTCGCATATCTTTTTTAGGTTCCTAAAATTCTTCCTGCATTTTTTTTTAGATAAACTTGAAACTTGAGTTATCTTGCCATGCAGCTTGAATGGCATGCCCGGGGTAATGAGGCAGATGCCACCGCTTCCTGTGAAGGTGAACGAGGAGCTCGCCAGCAACATCCTCCCCCTCCCTAGATGATCTGTGCATATGTAGATGTGCTAGTCGACTGGAGCTGTTCTGTGTAGTGGATAGCCCAAGTCTAACACGCGAAGAAATAAACTAAACATTTCGACTACGTTTAGCCATCCATCCCAGTTAAATCCTCCTCTGTTTACCACATGTTTCTAGTTCCACAATTCTTTTTTTAGTCATAAGGTCGTTTATTGTTGTTTTTTAGGACATAATGGTTACAGTTCTTTTTGTGAGGATAGAACACTTTTGTCGGACCTTTATTTGCCTGATTTTTCCCATGTTTGTTCCGTGTGCATAAAAGAAAGAAAAGCTTCGTTGGAAAATACTACTGCAAACAGTGACCTTCTAGATGTGTGTTGCAACGTCACCTGATGTAGCTTATCTAATAATAGTGTTGGAATTCTTTTTAAGCTTTTTACATAATTATTCTTGAAAAACTTTCAAATTATATGTTTATCCTCATGTGTTATATATTTCAAATTCTTAGCTTATTGCATAGATATTCTTCTGTCAACTAGCGTTAATTTTTTATTGTTATGTTTGATTATTAAGGGGTATTAGGCCAAAAAGCTCCAAATCTGGTAGTATCTTTGTCCAACACCTCATGTTATTTGCCAAAACTCATACTCATTTTTTTTATTAATAAGCCCAAAACACAAAAAAGACGAAAATGTCCTTTTATATTTTTTTTCCTTTTTCTCCCGCTCTCCTCTCTCCTGTCTCCCCTCTTCTCTGGCGACCATCAAAGAGCTCCGCCCCCCCCCCCCCCCCCCCCCCTCCCCGACCTCGTCTAGCGTCACCCAGGACCCCGGCGATCGTCCTCACCCACGAAACCCACCTCCGACCCCGACGCCTCCGTTGTCCTCGTCTCCACAACTCGAGCTCCCCTGCTGCAATCCAGCGCCGCCACCGTCGAGAACCGCCACCACTGGCCTCTCTGTCCTCCACAATAGTTAGATCCGGAACCCCTTAACCCTCCCGATCTCTTCTCCTTCATCTCCGTCTAAAATCCGGCGACGACATCCACCTTCCTACCTTCAAGACCCGCCGCCGACGCCACCTTCGATCCATCGCCTACGGCTGCGCCGCCGGCGATTTAACCCAGGGGATGAAGTCCTCATGCCATCACGATCACATCCCCACCGACGCCGGCCACTGGACGTCCCTCCTTGCCGGCAATCGGGCTTCGGCAACTCCCAGCCGTTTGATCGAGCCACTTCAGCTGATGGCGATCAAGACGATGGCTGGGGAGGCGAGTCGGGGGTGGAGATAAAGGAAGAGGAGAGAGAAAAGCGGGGTAAAAATAGGAAAATAGGGGAAAATGGTAGAAAAATAGGAAAAAAGTGGTAGAAAAGCATGGAAAAATATGGAAAAAGATAACGAAAATTATAGAAGAAAAGTAGATGTGACCGAAGAGACTCTTGATGGAGAATCTCAGCCAATTAAGTTGTAATTTGAAGAGTTAAAAAAAGATGAAAATGCATTTAAAAAGATTAAAATAAAGTTAAGAAGATTAAAATAGATTTAAAATGATAAAATAGAGTTAAAAAGATGAAAATGTATGAAAGATGAAAATGAATTCACAAAGATGAAAATGAATTCAGAAAGATGAAAAATGATTTTTGAAACATGAAAATGATTTTTGAAACATGAAAATGATTTTTGAAACATGAAAATGCATTTAAAAAGATGAAAATGCATTTAAAAAGATGAAAATGAATTCACAAATATGAAAATGAATTCACAAAGATGAAAATGAATTCACAAATATGAAAATGAATTCACAAAGATGAAAATGATTTAAGAAAGATGAAAATGATTTTTGAAACATGAAAATGTATTTAAAAAGATGAAAATGCATTTAAAAAGATGAAAATGCATTTAAAAAGATAAAAATGAATTCACAAAGATGAAAATGAATTCACAAAAATGAAAATGAATTCACAAAGATGAAAATGAATTCACAAAGATGAAATGAAAATGATTTCAGAAAGATGAAAATGATTTTTGAAACATGAAAATGCATTTAAAAATATGAAAATGAATTCAGAAAGATGAAAATGAATTCAAAAAGATGAAAATGAATTTTGAGATATGAATATGAATTCAGGAGATGAAAATGAATTTTGAAAGATGAAAATGATTTTTTATCTTTTTAAATGTATTTTCATATTTTTAACTCTATTTTCATCTTTCTAAATCCATTTTCCCTGTGTTTTTATCTTTCTAAATCCATTTTCATCTTTCTAAATGCATTTTCATCTTTTTGAATTCATTTTCATCTTTCTTGCATTTTCATCTTTTTAAATTCATTTTCATCTTTCTACGTTCATTTTCATCTTTCTAAATTAATTTTCATCTTTAGGAATTCATTTTCATCTTTTTAAAATCATTTTCATCTTTCTGAATTCATTTTCATCTTTCATATATTTTCATCTTTTTAAGTCTATTTTCATCATTTTTAACTTTATTTTCATCTTTTTTAACTTTATTTTTATCATTTTAACTCTATTCTCATCTTTTTACATTCATTTTCATCTTTCTAAATTCATTTTCATCTTTCTAAATTCATTTTCATCTTTTTAAATTCATTTTCATCTTTCTCAATTCATTTTCATCTTTGACAATTCATTTTCATCTTTGACAATTCATTTTTATTTCATTTTCATCTTTCTCAATTTATTTTTATTTCATTTTCATCTTTGACAATTTATTTTCATCTTTCTAATTTCATTTTCATCTTTCTAAATTCATTTTCTTCTTTCTAAATTCATTTTCTTGTTTATAAATTCATTTTTATCTTTGACAATTCATTTTCATCTTTATGAATTTATTTTCATCTTTCAAAATTCATTTTCATCTTTGTGAATTCATTTTCATCTTTCATACATTTTCATCTTTTAAACTCTATTTTCATCATTTTAAATGTATTTTCTTTTTTTTAACTTTATTTTGATCTTCTTAACTCTATTTTCATCTTTCTAAATTCATTTTCATCTTTTTTAATTCATTTATTTTTTAAATGCATTTTCATCTTCATGCATTTGCATCTTTTTAACTCTTCAAATTACAACTTAATTGGCTAAAATTCTCCTTTAAGAGGTTCTTTAATCACCCCCACTTTCATTTTGTAATTTTCTTTATCTTTTTCCATATTTTTTCCTATTTTCTACCACTTTTTCGTATCACTTCGGAGTAATGAACCGAGTCAAGATCTCATATTAACGAATTCACTTCTCATATTTTTATTTCCATGTTTTTTCTCACTTTTTACTAATTTTCCCAATTTTTTCCTAATTTTTTTGTATTTTTTTTCTAATTTTCCTATTGATTCTCTCTCTTCCTCGGCTGACTCGGCTCGGCTCACCCGCAAGCCGGGACTTCATCGTCCCGGCTTGTTTGCGGCTTTGATTGGCTCCACCTCGAGCCGCTCCGGCCTTCTCGCCGTTCGCCGCTCTCCCGCCACCGAACCACCCGAAAATCATCCGAAAACTACTCCTATCATCTCCCCCACTCCATTCTCGACCTCAAACACCTCTATTGCCCTCCTCTCCGACGCCGGCATCAACCCACCACCGACCACCTTCCGTCACCGCCACTCCGACCACATCAACGCCTCCAAATAATCTCTAAACTCACCTAAATCTTCTCCTCTACCCACTTCCGACCTTCTCCACCCTCGCAGATGTCTCCTCCGGTGCCGACCAACCCCACCCAAAACCACCACGCCGCCGCCTCTAAATCCGGCCACCTCGGAGCCGTATTCCACGATCGGACCCGGTGGATCAACTCCTGAGACCTCCACGAACGCAAATGCACCGGTCCTCCGCCCCAAAGAGCCCTCCCCGCCGGCGATCAAGCTCCGGCGAACCTCAGCCGCCGGATTGCACAGGGGTATTTTTGTCACCCGTTGTTAACAACTAACTAAAATACTTAATTGATGGGGTTAATACCTTAAAAAATTTACTAATGGGGTTTTTAACAATATATTTCATTAAACTGGTGTTTTTACCAATTAACTATTTTTTATTATTATGTTTCATTATTAATGCTGCCAGACGAACGGCTAAGCAAAGACCAAACTACAAAGGTTAAAGGCCCCCAGGTCCATAGGCCGGGGTCCATCCGTCCATATGCAATTTGAAAGCTTTTCTAGGATATTTTTATTTGACCAACATACGATTTTTAAAAATCAATTATTAAAATTCAATCGAAATCTGGAACATTCAATTTTTAAAATCAATTATTAAAATATGGATTCCCACTAGACCTATTTTCCTTCAATTATTAAAATACAGATTGAATCCTTGAAGCAATAAACACCGTGTCGAGATTTGCCACCCTAAAAAACAATAACGAATAAATAAATATATATATATATACATAAAAAAAATCAAAGAAGTAAAACAAGATGACATCCCATGAACCAGTTTCCTCGAGACCAGAGATTCAAGTCACAATCCCAACAAAAATCACACGTAATTCCCTTGTCTTCTTCCTATGTTTGTTTGACGTAACCATTACACTAAACCACCACATCTCCCACGCTTTGGACCTGGACCTCCAAAACGTATGCATTTACGCATTACCACCACGAACACAAAATACGCGCAAACAAACACAAGCATTTCACATTGCTCACCCATTCTTTTTTTTTTTATCTTTCCACCAACTCCTTCAACGGTGGCAATTGGCAAATAGTCAAAGTAAAAGCACTAAATCTCCTAAATGGTGGCTTTATAAGGGTCTTCAAAAATTGAGTGTGAAACCCTTTTGGATTTGGAATACTTTTTTTTTGGTTCTTCGGTCTTTCTTTGTTCAAAGTCCTGCAGGAGGTGGCGGAAACAAAGCATTGTTTCTCACGCTGTTTTTCCTGAACTTTTGTGCTGGACTTCAGACGTGGAATCCAATTAATCACAGGACTATACCAAAGTTAATAACCGAGAAAGTTGTTACTCTCCTGATGTATTTTATCATGACTTTTATAAGCACTTGTTTGTTCTTTCCTTGGTTGAGGGGGTTTTGGTACTGAATCATGCATGCTGAGATAAGATACATTCCTAAACCCACAAGAAAGGCATGTTCTAAGATCCCAAGTTATATATATGCATGTCAATAATCATACATGTAACCCTGAATCTTATCTTGTTGGAAGGATAGATATGGTGAGTTTAATGTGAGTAAATCTCACTCTTGTCCATCTCTCTCTCTCTTTCTCTATATATATACGTGTGTGTGTGTATTCATGGAGGTCTCGTTGGACCCGTCTCTGTCTTAATTTTCTATGGTGATGGCCATGCAGCCGAACGCCTTCGCGGCGGAGTTTGAAATTATTGGAGAGCTTCTTCTGGAAGGCTGCCGGCATTGAACTGGGTGTCTCATCAGCATGGGTGATATAAGAGGATGAGAGAGAGAAGGCTTCAAGCTTTTACAAGAGCTTCATTTAGCTCATTTCATTGACAACAAATCTTAGATTTTTGGGTCCAAAAGCATAGCTTTTTGTTCATAAGGAAAGAGAAAAAGAAGGTTTTGTTTGAGGAAGTGTTGTTGGTTTGAAACACAGAGGCGAAATCAGATGTCTTTTTGAGCTTTTTGAAGACAGGTATGTATTTTTCTTTTCCTTCTTCATTCATTGGTATTGCTCTTTTGAACATCATGGACTGCGGCCAATACTCTGAAACTATGAACAAAGGGAACAGAAATGATGGTGTTCTTATGTTTGTCTCATGTCTGCAGCTTTAGGAATTGGGCAAGAAGAGATTGATTGGAATAATCTCTCTTACTCTTGGCTAATTTTTTTCTCAAAGAAAGGAGGAAAGAAAAAAACAAACCAAAGTATCTGGAATGGGACCCAGAAGAATGGATGGATGGGCCAGAGTTCCTTGTGTTCTTCTTTTGGTGGTTCTTGGATCCTTGCTTGTAGGGGCTTCTTCTCATGCCATCAGGGACGGCAGCCCACGCCTTCGCTTTCAAACAGGTGACAGTTTTCAACGGTTAATAAGAGAAGGCTCCTTTCTGTGGACTCTGTTTGTTTATAATGAATTGCCATAATAATTGTAGTTTATTTATGACCTTTTCCAATGATATTGACTTCTTTTTTTAAATTGTAATCTTAGAGTATTAAGAGTATAGACAACAACAACTTTGATATTTCTATAGTTTTGTACAGTTAGGTTAATATCATTAGAAGGCCACAGATTTTATATCTGAACATATTAACAGTTAGTTTTCAGTAGCACAACGGCTTGATGAACACATTTATTTAATGATGTATCCTTTTGTTATCTGTAGTAAGAGATCATCATGCAAACTGCAGAGTATTAACTTGGTAAAGCTGCTTACTATTTGGCTCTAATGTTTGAGATTAATTGAACAACCTGCTATATATTTTTCTCTTTTCTTGGACAGGGAGGATTTTACAGGAGGCAAAGAACAGTTCAGACTCCTCTAGCGTCCTATCTGATAGAACAGAGAGAATTGATCCCTTAAATGACTTCAAGAAATATAAAGGAGGATATAACATTACAAACAAGCATTACTGGAGTGTAAGAACTGGCTCTCATTCTCTCTCTTCTACACATGTACACAAAATGCTTCACACATATTTCAATCAGCTACTAGCATTCATTCAGATAGGTTCCTTATATTCCTTTCTCCTTCGATCTATCTAAAGCCTAGGCACACCCACACACACAAACATATATAAGGACTGTAAGAAAATAAAGAGACCCACATGTATACATAGATGATTTCATAAAGTAAGACAATTAATGATTAAGACTATCTCTTTCATCCTGCTCTCTGTCTTTGCAGTCTAGTATCTTTACTGGTAAATATGAATACGGGATCGCGATAATATGGCTTCTTGGTGGACTCATTTATGGTGCAATTGTACTAATCATGGCAATTGCTTTTGCCAAGAAGAGAAAGAGAGAGAAGAGGGTTCTCTTCTCTAAAAGATATTTTCTGTGGTCTATTCTCCTGTCATTCATTCTCACAGTCCTGGCCATGTAAGTGCCTCCCTCTTACTCCTACGAACTTATGCTCAAGCAAAGTAGTAAAATTTTTCATGGTAAGACATCACTAGAATTTTTAACTTAATGATTGGGGTTGTAATCTACCTGCAGAGTTGCATCTGGGGTTGTTCTTGGTGGAAGCACTAGGTTCCATTCCACAGCAAACACAGTCAAAAATATTATTGTAGAAACAGCAGATGGCGCATATGGCAACATATACAATGTGACAACAGCTTTGAGGGCCGTGCAAAATGACACACAGCTCTATGGAAACGCTCAAGTTTTTGACAGACTGAATTCTACATTAGATAATCTTATTGTTGAAGCTGCTAGCCTGAAGAGTAAGGCTGAGAAGAACATGCGCCGGGTCAGCAAGGGTCTGTCTATCCTGTAAGATTGAAAGAAACGAAAAGAAGTTGATTAGAATCTGTTTCAAAAATTCATTACCTCTGATGTCCACTTTCATTGCAGGAATGTGGTCACCATCGTCACCATTAGCATAAGCTTGGCTCTGATTCTTGCCCTGCTGGGTAAGTATCTCCACTGCAAACTTGAATCTATGTAAGTGAAGAGAAGCAATTTCGATCATCAACTTAACTTGTCAAGATTTTCTTTTGCAGCATCAGGTTCTTTAAAGTTTCGCCGGACATTTAATTTGTAAGTATATATGCATGGAGGTATTTCATTTGTAAGTTTCAAATGATGGCTGTTTTGGTACCAGTTCTTGTAAATCTTACCACTGATTCTTTCTGGCGGCAGGTTGATCATAGTTTGTTGGGTATTTACATTCCTCTTCTGGACATACTTCGGGTTATATTATTTTGTGAACAAGTAAGCCATCTTTTTAATCTCTGAAGCCAAAGTCCTCCCTGATCAAATGCCAACATACTAAGAAGAAAATTTTATGCTTGTTTAGGTTTGCTGGTGATTCATGTATAGCTCTCGACGAATACCAGGAAGATCCCCAGCATAGCAGCCTGCGGACAATCCTCCCATGTAATAACCAGGTTTCAGCACAGAATGCTCTGCGGGAAACTGGAGAAGGAATTCATGACATAATAGATCTGGTATGAAATGCCATCTCAAAAAGATCTATTGAAATCCACAGTGCACTCACTCACAGAAATCTTTATAATTCCAACCTGGAAGAATTAGATGCATTTCCATCATGAAATATGAGATAGACATGGAATTCCAAAAGTTTGGTAACCTGTCCCAAAAGATCATCACATCACATTCTATTTGTTTCACTACCAAATGCCTTTTTCCTTAGATTGTTATAGTGATTCCTTTGTGAAGTTTTTGACTGCTCAGATATCACTAGGATGAAAGGTGTTAATGCCCCTTTTAACTCATGGAACATTGACTGTTGGTGGCTGATATGATGGCCTTGTTTTTAAGTTTTTAGAGCTGATAGACATTTAATTGTCCATTAATACAATGCATATCTAGCTTCCTACATACATTAGAAAACAGTTTTAAAATTGTTTTCTGAACCTTTGATTTGCTTTTGATACATTATATATTTGTATGCTTGTGATCGATCGAATAAGGGACTTAGTTTTGAGAATGATTTTATCTAGTATCACTGATGTCTTCAATGCAAAACATTCAGGTCAATGCAAACATATCGAAATCGTTGTCTCTTGCGAATCAGGAGTATGTCTGCAATCCCTTTTCAGGGCCACCGGACTACAATTACCAGCCAGAAAGCTGTCATAATAATTCAATTCCAGTAGGTGATATTCCGAAGGTGAGTAGAATCCTAAAACCTCCCTTAAAACCGGTAAACTTCCGATCCCAAACAAGGCTGACTTAGCTTCTTACCATTGTGTTGAAGGTTTTGAAGGCATACACCTGTATGAACAGCAATGGTGCAAGTGCAACCTGTGGACAAGGGCAATTTGTATCAGCAAGCGATTACAACCGCGCAGTGGTCTATTCAACCTCAGTTCAGCAGATAATCAATTCTTATCCTGGTTTGCAGAAACTAGCAGACTGTCAGATTGTTAAAGACGCATTCTCTGATATCCTGAACAATCAATGCAAACCTTTGAAGAAATATGCCCACATGACATGGGCAGCAATGGCAGCTCTATCGACAACAATGGTCATTCTCCTTCTTGTTTCTGTATTGCTAGCTCATCATCTTAGCAGGTCTCATTGCTCTGATGGTTCTGTGAACCCTCATTCTACACCGACATGCATGTCAGATGTCGATACGCAGGAAGTAGCCATGAAAAGATCAGACATTATGGTCGGACCGTGAATCGGATCAGAATTTGCATGAAATACTAACAGAAGATTAGGCACACAGGTTAGATATATATTATTTAGACAGGAACGGGAACAAGTTGCAGGAATTGAACGAGCAATGTAGATGAGATGATTTCTTTCTTTTATACATTACTCTGAAGAAGAGAAGAGTGATTCAATTGCGTGGATGGAGACTGTGATCCTTGAAGAGGTCGTCCGCCCTCCTGATTTCTGGTTCTTATTGCCATTTTTGTTGTTGTTGTTATTATTTGAAACTGGCAAGGATGATTAGTCCAGCCAGAAGCTATACTAAAAATGTAGCATTTCCTCTTCTTTTTCGCATATGTATGTTGAATTTTCCGGTTGCTGAGTATAAGGGCATGTTTGGTTGATGAGAAGTGAGCTGGAGTGAAGTGACTTCTGGGGAGTGAAGTGAAGTGACTTCTGGGGGGTTTCCTGAGTTTTGGTGTTTGGTTGATGTTTGAAGTGGGATATGGTCATCCCCAACTATTTAATATTTTAATAATTTCTCTATATTAAAATATTAAAAAATAATACTATTTTAGATGACGTGGACCAATCACAAGGTGCCACGTGACATGTGGGATCCATTTATATTAATATTTTATTACAGTATGATATTATTAACATTATTTGCCACTTAAAATATTAAAATTAAAACATTAAAATAATATTTTAATCTTAAAATATTAATAATTTAATAACTTTAAATTAAATTATTAGAAATAATATTATTTTGGATGACGTGGATCAATCACGAGGTGATATGTGATATGTGAGACCTACTTATATTAATATTTTATTACAGTATAATATTAATGATATTATTAACATTATTTGCCACTTAAAATAGTAAAATTAAAACATTAAAATAATATTTTAATCTTAAAATATTAATAATTTAATAACTTTAAAACTAAATTATTAGAAATAATATTATTTTGGATGACGTGGATCAATCACGAGGTGATACGTGATATGTGAGACCTACTTATATTAATATTTTATTACAGCATAATATTATTAATATTATTTCTCACTTCAAATGCTACTTCAAATGCCACTCCAAATGACTTCAGGCCAAAAAAGACCGGAAGTCGAAATGGGAAGTGGCAGCTTTGGCTACAGTGACTTGACTTCAGCCCCACTTCCGACAACCAAACACATAAAGTGGCTTAAAAGTCACTTCAAAAAAGTGACTTCCGACCACTTTGCATGAAGCAAACATGCCCTAAGTGATACGGGGTTATTTTGTAGAGTGGCCATTTGTCAAAAAAAAAACTCATTTGTGATTTTCGAAAATAAATGTGTCTAAAATGTAGACCTGATGAAAGCCAGCTTGGGCTGGGTTCAGGCCGGGTTGTGATCTGGGTATATTTGCTCAAAGCCATGCCCAAGCCTGGCCTGAGCCGGATTTTTGGGCCCATTTTGGTTACCAAGCCTGCCAGCCTATAAAATAATATTGATGTCACAAGCTTTTATTATTGCGGACCGAGCCGGGCCGGGCTGGGATGGGCTTGGACCATTTCATGGTGAACTCCAAACCCGCCCAAGTTAAAAATTCGGGCCTAATTTGCAACCAAGCCCGACCCATGGACAAAAACACCAAGCCCGAAAAATAAAAAATAATGGGTTGGACGGGCCAGGCTTTTCGAGCCCATTATCAGGTCTACTAATGGATGGCATTGTATGGGGTGGATTAGATGGAATGGGAATGAGCGGATTCCGCATTCAACCCATTCTTATGTTTGGCTCGCAATGCCATTTGGAATTCACGGAACCCGACCACCCTCCCATTCCAAATATTAGGAATCGCGGCGTTCACTCAAATCGAGCGGATGTCGTTCCTCATCCCAATCGGAATCCGCTCTCATTCCTAGACCCCGAGCATTAGCTGGCCGAGATCTCGAGTGTCCCTTGCGCGTGGGTTTCTTCCTCCTCGCCTTCGACCGCGCCGCCTCCATCCGCCGCTGCCTCAGCTCCCTCGCTGCTGCTGACGACACCGGCGATCTCGTCCACCTCCACATCTTCGTTGACCCCTTCCCCCTCCCCGCTGGATCCGCGGGCCCTGGCGCTGATCTCGACAGCAAGCTCGATCGATCCCACCGGATCTTGGAGCTAATCGATGGGTTCGGTTGGTCCCATGGTGAGAAGCGGGTGTACTACCGTACGGCGAATGCTGGGCTCCAGGAACAGTGGCTCGAGGTGTGGCGGCCGGCGTCGAACGATCTCAAGGTGATGCTCTGTTTCGTCGGCGGTGATGCTCTGTTTTTTGATGAGATGGGTGGTGTCAATGGAGGCTCTGCTTCCCACGAAGCCAACGACCACGACACCATCGAGGCGAGGAGCGGTAGTTAGTGTGGAGATGGATGGAGCTGGTTTTGTAGAACGGGGCCGTTGGTGGTGTTGGGCGGAGGAGAGTAGTCGGAGAGGTGAGGGCTGGGGTTTGGGTTGGTCATGGAGTCTTGGCAGTGACTTGGTTACAAATTAGACGTCGACAAATTTTCAACTAATTACTGTAAGACTTAGATTTTTTATAATTTATAATATTTGTACTATTTTGGAGATTTTTTAGTTTGTAATAATTATGTATAAGTAAAAGTTGAAAATTATTTATGTCTTGTGAGTATTGTCATTATTATAAAAGAAAACAAGTTTTCATTTGAAAAAAAATCAAAATATTTATTATTAAGATGCTATCAAAATTCACTAGATATAATTCAGAGATTTATGAATCAAACACTAGTTTTCACAGAATCAGTAGATTCAACTCATTCATACTAGACAAATAAAACGACAGAATCAACAGAATCAACAGATTCAACTCATTCCATACAGACTAGTCAAACAACAGAATCAAAACTTACAGAATCACCAGATTCAGCTCATTTTTCATTCAGCTCATTCAGTTCATTCCTCATTCAGCTCATTCGTCAGATTTCATGTTGCAACGCGCCCTAAAATGACAATAGTTTAGGGTGCGTTGGGAATGGACTCCAAAAACGGTTCCGTGTGAGGGGTCCTGTAATTCTCCTCCGAAACCTTATCGGATCCAGATATCTGCTCCGCGTAGCATCAGGCGGCGACCATGGACGGAGAGACGGCGGCCGGAGCCTCGCCGGCCTCTCCGGGGCTCCCGCCAGTCCGCCTCACTGAAGCCATCGAGGACCTCCTATTCTCCACCCTCTCCTCCTCGACCGAACAAGGATCCCTCGGCGTAGACCTGGGCCTCTCTGCGGAGTACTGTTCTGGCCTCCTCCGAGATGATCCATCGGCCGCACATTCCCATCTTGACGGTAGAAAACCTGATTAATCTCCTCTTTATCCAATATGATCTTCTCTTGATGGACCTGGCGAATGGTGCTCAGATGGTGGTCATTGTTCCAAGAATGGAGTGCCAGGGTACCCCTTATACAAGCATCTGGCATGGGCGATAGCTACTGGAGGGCTGCCAAGAAGAGGGGAATCCATGATCGATGCTATACCTGTGGACCAATCACGAAAGATTAAGGAAGATGAGTGGAATCAGTTGATTATAGAGAGGGGTTTGGAATTGTCGAAGGTGAGAAAAGTAATTAAGATGACATCTTTCGATGTTTCATCTCGTCTTTTCGTTGATGTTCTATTTGGCTGATTAAATTGTATCGGGTTCATCAGATGCTTGCGTCCGTGGAGTTTGAAATCCATGTTCAAGAACCCTTCTTCTCGCAACTAAGAGGTAATGAATAGTTTTGGTTTGTACCATAGCATCAGGGGCTGCCGTAATGTTGTTCTTTGCACTACTTTTGTGAGCTAAATATATGGGTTTTGAGCTTTTAGGTAGGATGTGGCCTCAATTTCATGTTGAAAAACCTATTGAGTGATATTCTGCTGATAGGACATTAGAGGTCAGGCAAGGGCTTAGATGTGAAAAATGGGACAAAATACACTTATCTGAGTCTACGTGCAACTTAAGATGGAGATCTGATTTCATGGTTTATCAACTCTTATAGAAATTACTTTGATTATTCTTATCCAACTCAGTAGTTTCATGTTTCAAGAAGCTTTTCTTTGGTGGATTACAGGCGGAGTCTTTTGATAAAGAAGTAAAATTAAATACTGAATTGCATCATATGTGGGAATGCTGGTGAAAAATAGACATCAATTGATGGCATGATAGAATCAATTTCAAGTGGATTTGGTTGAATATGGAAATATAATGCCTTTTCTGTCTTTGAATAGGTGCCTGGAAATTCTCTTGTTGAGAATCATGAGATATGCTGAAGGTTTCTGATTGCATTTGTTGTGACCATCGTACAAGTTTTTTATGGATTCATGTTCGGCCATAGCCATTCACTCATGGACATTTGACAACAATGTTATCTCCATTCTGTGTTAACATGCCATAATTTGTCTAGTCATCATTCTGCTACGTGATGCTGGCTGATTTGGTCTACTTTTAAAGCACAAATATAGGCATCAATTCTGATGGGAAATTAGTAGATGTCTAATGGCTGATAAGTTCTATGACGAAATAGCTTATTTTGTATTAAAAGCAACTGCATTCTTGTGCTCGTCTTTTCAGTATCGGTGTTTATGTTCTGAAGAGTAATATGCCTACTATTTTTTAATGTCCTAAGCAGATATTCATTCAAAGTAAGTTAAAAGTTTTAACCTTTATGACTATGTCTGCAGCTGGTATGAAAACAGTTGAAGGAAGGTGCGCCACTGGTAACTACAATAGGTATGACAGTCTGGTCGTTATCATACGTTCCTTGTTGCTTTGTATTCTACCCTTCAAAGATGTACTAAGAACCAAGGTTTTCCATGCCGATCAGCATAGACTAGCACTGTCACCAAATTGCATGCCAGTGGGCTACCGGTACCAACTCTATGGTCGACACTTGCACTTAGAGTTGTGTTTTGATGCTGGCCAGCACGATCGGCACAGGCAGACACGGAGTTTTAATGGTCCGACACAGAGTTTTAAATTATTATTATTCATTAGGAATAGTTTACCACGAGTGATGCTTAAAACCAATTATTTTTATTTTGATTGCCCAAACAACTCTTAATACACTCCAAAGAGCCAAAACACCCAATATATGTGTCCCGAAGGGTCGAATACCCGTGCCAGACTACTAACATTTCGTGCTGGTCCGTGCCGGTTTGTGCTGGTGGCACGTTGACAGCAGTCCTTTCTAAGAACCCCTAAATTAGAATAGGAGTAATGCAAGATGGTGTCAAGGACCTCTAATATGAATGGAAAGTTCGAATTGCAGTGATGGTACACCGGAGATGCCCAGCGGCCTTCAGAAACAGCGAAACAAAAGAAAAAAAGGATGCTGTTTTCATGTTTGTAGGGTTGCACAAAGAGAGGGACTTGATTTTCTTTCAACGAACAACTGAAGGGTTGGAGTTTTTGGGCTTGTTGGAAGGAGCCAGACATCAAAGAAAGTAACATGAAACTAGGCGAAAGATTTTATATGCTACTTCTTTTGACCGAAATCAAATTCGTAATTGTCTGAATTCATTCCAGAGTACTTGTTGATCTAGATCACATGCTATTGCTTTAGCTTCATCGTCTAAAATGGAAGGATCATTTTATTATATCAGATGGGAAATGAAAGGCTATTGCGATCCTCCTATATTTCAATCAAAAGATAAGAAGTAATAGCAAAGGTGGCAGACAATGAGTAGCTTTTTAAATGATCTATTTCTTAATGTTATATTTCTTACAGCTAACAGAATACAAAGGCTGAATGTTATTTAGAGCAAAAATACTAAATCAGCTCCCAACTTTACAATTCTACTATTTGCTCCTAAGGAAGACACCTTGATTTTTTTCTTCCATCAGAGCGTCTAAAGGCATGTAATTTGTTTTTATTCTATTGCCAATCTTTCTTATAGGTTCTTTGATTTGTACCAACAAGCCAGCTTTTTGTTGAAAATTTTTTCATGCATCAACATTAATGCACTTTGCTTGTTTCATTTTCAGTATTACAGAAGGTTCTTTGCTTCTTCTCAACAAATGCCTTTTGCTCGAAGTCCAGGTGATGTCATCATACCAACTAGGAGCTAGTCGTGATATTGGTAGTCGACCTTTATGCTTGTACTCTTATTTGTTCCATCGGGCATCCACTATTTGGTTCTTATATTTACATGGAAGGTCCTAAAGCTTTTGAGGCCTAAACTGATATTGATTCTTGTATATGTTTATGTTCCTGCATATCACTCAAGGAACAACTGGAATGGTTGAATATCATATTGTGAATGTTTTGATATTTCTATTAAAGGGCTACTACTGGCTGTCTCCAGCATATTAAGCATTACAGCTCCTTCTCTGAAATGCTGCGAGTGGAAACTCTTGATAAGGTCCTCCCTGGAGTCAAAACAATTGAAGAAGGTACTTGAGATCATTTTTTTTCACTCATAGCTATGGACATAGAAGTCAATTTTGGAATAGTGCCAGACTTTAGTAACTTGATGTGAGACAGTAAATGAATATTGTCATTAACACCAGGACCATACCTTAACTAGGTGACTGTGGGAGCCTATGAATGTTAGTCTAGCCATACCCATCTCGTGCAAGAGGAGTACTAAGTATAGTCTGCAACTTAGGTTATTGATTTCTCTGTTGTGTATGCTCACTTTTTTGTAGGAATGTTTCAATAGCTTCACTAACACTGAATGTCTTAGCAGGTGTACAAATCTATCGGAAGTTTTATACCGAAGAGAAGGAAAGATCTAACGGTTGCCTAGCGATTTCTGTTTCAAAACCAGCTTCTCAACCATATATTTCAATGGCCAACCTCCTCTCTGTGCGTGTTGGTTTGCTTTTGTCATTAAATCTTTTTTAGACTGAAAATTTTATTCTAGAGGTTTTACAACTCCCTTCCCACCACACATTTTATGGATACGATAAACAACTGAAACTTTCGAGTTCTATTCCTAACTAGGAAAAGTTTTGCATGAGATGTATATGGTGCATATTTTCCTTCTCGGCAATGTAAAAGGAGCATGGAGTTAATCATATGTCGGTGACAATTTGCCTCGGCAATCATCGACATGAATTAGAAGTTTAGAACTACCCACTGAAAACATGTACTTATAACTAGATATGTAAAAAAGAATAGTCTTGAGGTTATGCTCATTATATGCTATCTTTGAAAGTAAAACTATTTCCTGCTTGTGCAGCATTTCTTTTTGGGAGAATTTCATTTAGCCAGGAAGAAGTTTCTTTTGTGGTTTGAACTCTTGTACATTTATTGCTAGGAAGATGGTTGGTGTTCCCCTTTCTGTTACTCATCCCATATTTTTGAAAATTGAGCATCAAGAATTCCAGGAGCCTTCCATTGGGCTCAGTGTTCTGCTGCGTTGTGATAATGCTCACCTGATTGATAACAGTATAAGTATGTTCTGTGGTTATGTGCATAATTCTTGTCTTCTGCTTTAGGTTCGTCTATAGAGTTGACCATTGACCATTGACCAGTGGCCATGTTCTAATGCACACTATTGTTGCGTTTGATTTGATTACACCATCTCAAAGCAAAAGGGAAAGTTAAATTTGGCTTCTCACATGATCCTCTAATGAGGACGAGTTATGGAAACTGTCCTAAGAATGTTTCATTTTTCTGCCAGGGGCTTGGTTATGATGGCTTGGGCTATCTTCTTGGTATGGCGCACACTGGTGGAACTGTTCCAGATGCACTGCCTCCACCAAGATCAGTTCTCTTATCTTCAGCTATGAAATGTCATCAGCCAAATGTAAGACTTGATTTTCTAAGATAAATTTCATCCTTTCAATTATGCGCTTTCCATCACTAAGAGCTCTTCCATGTGTTTTTGTCATAATAATTTGTGAATTTTTATATGGATTTTTCATCTATAACCACGAATATTGTCACCCATTTAGAAATTTGAACCTTTTGGGTTAGTTAGCTGTGATAAATCCACCATAATAATTGGTTGGACTTGTTAGGCCCGACTCTTTGTAAGTTACAATGGCCATCTTTGATGAAAATACGCATACCAAGATGGATGTCTCGTGGCTTTATTGTTTCTTCTCTCTGTTCGCTAGTCTAGCTAAATGTTTTCAAGATGGTTTGGAAACATATCATTTCTTGATATGCTTTGTTGTTCATTTGGCTGGAGGTCAAAGGTTGTTTGTTGACTGATGCGGGAAGGGCATTGACCAAACATGTTTGCAGGAGTAGCAAGGGATGGTGGGGAAACGTTCACGGAAATGGTAATGATCGCTACTGGCAATCATATAAGCCAAAAAGCATTATGTTAAGACAGGGATGATGTTCCCCTTTGTTGCTGCTACTATATGCTGACTTGCTGCTTTCAGATTTGATTAAAAACAGACTAGCTTTGGAGGCCATTGACCGTTTGCTAGCTGCTTGTTGCTGGATGAATGTCCATATGGTTCAGCCCTATGAGTGTGTCTTTGAAATTCGGGTTCCTGAAGGTTATGGTGCTCGCTGGTCAAAGTGCGGTCTTAAGGTATGAAAACCTTCGACTCTTTATCCTATCGTTGCTTTCTCCATACGCAACATGATCCATGTTTGTAACAATTGAAATTCTGTGTTGTGTATCTTACATACTCTCACGGCAGCTAAAAGGGTAGTGCTCCTAGTCCTATCTAACACCAGGACTTCTTAACTTTCCATGGATAGAGTTTTGCTAATATTAAATCATACTTCTCTAATTACATTGTGTAATTTAATATGATGAGGTTGAATTCTTGTGCTCTCTTTTACAAATGTGAGACTGAGGATATGGTGTAGTATTTTTTTTAATGACCATATCTCTACTTATGACAACAAGACTAGTTTTTAACCATAATTATGGGCTATGAAATGAAAGAATAGCTTTCTTTCTATTGATATTTCATTGTCTACGTAATTATTGTGTTTGCCAGATCTTTTTCAGGTATGTGTTATTGACAGCTTTATCTCTGGGAAACATATAGCTTATGTTGAGTTTTTGCTCTTTGTATCTCAGCTCATTGGCTTCTTGGAGCCCTACATGGAGGAAGGTCATTCAAAGGGGTGGAAACATTAAGATTATTGATCGAGTATATAACTTAAATATACCGTTGACTTTTTGTTTGCAAGATTTACGCTCGTTTTGAAATATTGCTCTCTCATATGTATCATATCGCAATGAAAAATGGTTGCTAGCCAACCCACCTTTTAGTTGGCTGATAGCCAACCCACCTTTTAGTTGGCTTACTTTGATTGCCAACATGGTGTAATCAATCCCACTTACTTACTCCTTCACCGATAGACCTGTTAAAGGCTTCGACCCGTTAAAAAGGCTTCACGCCTTCACCTTCCCCCTTCTCCTTCTCCTTCTCCTACCAGCTCCTCCGTCGGGCTCCTCCACTAGGTCATCCATTCTCCTCCCGCACGGCTCCTCCACCGATCACTCTTTCTCCTTCTTCTGCCATCTCCTCCATCGTTCTCAGCAGCACGCGCGATCGAGCTGCAAGTCAAACCTTCCATCGATCTCGGCGAGCGGTGGACGGCTTTCACCCGGCGAACGGCTTCAACCCCCATCATTCATTGACGAACAGCTTCCATCGCAATGCTGCCGGTGCTCTCCAATTGGCATTCACCTTAGGTTTGGAAAAAAAATTCTATTTTTTTATATGATTTGGTGTTTTTTGTTGGATTTTTGGTGATTGTTGGGAAAAAAATTCTAGTCAGGTTCTAGAATTTGCTTTTGAATGTTGGAATTCTCTTTTTTGCTGAGATCTTGTAATCAATCTCCACTACTGATGTTAAAGATGAGATCTTGTAATCAATCTCCACTACTGATGTGTAATCTTGCCTTTTCCTGTCTGGTTCTATTCTTCTTATGTCCTTCCAAGTGCATAAATTCTGCTTGCCTACCCACCATGGCTAAAGAACTAAAATAATTCGAGCAATGCCTGTTATTGTTGTTTTCTTGATTTGGTTATTAATGTTACTGTACATATTTGATTATTGTACATTGGAGGAGTAGGTTAAGTTGTCACTTTTGTGGTACACTCTGCCACCGCCATATATTTCTATCATATATACCGCCTTTTCCCTCAATGAATAGTTGAAGAACTTTTACTACAACCTCAACTTAGCTTCTCACAGTTAACATTCAGAATTGATTCATCTAAGTTGGATGATGATAGATCGACTCGATCAACTGAACTCGCGCCCAGAAGAGGACCTAAATGGATTTAGCCTCTTTCCTAATTTGACTTAGACTTTCCTAATTCAAACTAGAGTATTTAATTAGAATTTATTATTAGTCTTTTATATTTAATTGAGTCATAGTTGATATTTGCCAGTTAAGAATTAATTAAGAATCCTATTTGAGTTAGAAAGTTATTGTTAGAAGTTGAGTTTGAGTATAGAAGTCTTATTGCTTGTTAATTAAGTAAAGGGGTTTTCTAGTTTGATTATGACTTAGTCAAGGTCTCTGTAAAAGGACCTCAATAGCTAGGTATGATGTATGGATGAATGATGAGTTGAGTTTATGAATAAAGTAGAGAGTAGTTTAGGAGTAACTTCTCATAAAGTAATGGCTTAATCCTCTAGCTAGGGTTATCCAAGGGTTAGCTCTCCATCAGGAACTATCTAGAAGCCGAGTTCTCTTCCCCAAGAGTTCTCTTCAACCGACATCCACCGATCCACCTTCTTCCCTGCCGGTCATCTTCTCCGCAGCCGAAACCGTCTCCGCCTCCATCGGTATTTCCCTCACCTTCATCTTCATCTTCTCTCTCCGCGCACTTTCTCTCTCCGTCACATCAGCTACCCCACACCACATCAGCGCCATGTCACCACCTTCCTCCTTCCTCTCTTCTCTCCCGTGCCCGAAACCCATCTACCTCACCGCCATTCTCTCCTCTCTGGCTGCCCCGCTGATCTCCCAAGTCTCCATCCTCTTCCCCGATCCCCCACGACCTCGGCCAACCCCGCCATCTCCTCCGTTCCCTCTTCTCTGACGATCCGCCATCGTCCCCAACTTCACAGGCACCGTCGGCCACTCTTGTCCGTCCCCAATCTCACCCCCAAACCACCCTAAATCCCGCGCCGATCTACCCCGACCTCCTTCCCGACGTCCTAAACCACCCTTGAGCCTCGTCGTCATCCCCGACGCCGATCCACCTCTAAACCCATCGTCGACCACACTAGATCCCGCCGATCTAGCCCTTCCCCGACCAATCCACTACTGTGGATCTCTTCCCCACCGTCAGAAGACCCTTACTACCAAGGTCCCGACCACCGTCGACGCCCCTACGACGGCGATATACTTCAGCGAACCTTAGCCCTTGGATCCACTCCGGTTCAGCCAAGCCACTTAACAATCCAATTCCTTAATCAACTTGAATCAAACTCAGCCCAACCACTTGACTCAACCACTTAATCCAGACCCAACCCAATCCAACCCGGTCAACCTGATTCAGATCAACTTAGACTTGACCCAGTCAAGTTCTATCCCAATCATGCTCAGCCAGATCTGCACCTGATCGACCTACACTTGATCCAGCTAGCCAGATTCAACCAATCAAGCCCGATCAGATTCAATTCTGATCAATTGGTGTAATAGAGACCCAATATGAGAGGATTGCGAGTAGACCGCTCGTATCAGATGATAATATAAAAATGTCTACATAAATGAAGCTCTGGATTTAGATTTCCCAGTTTAGATATATCTTCAGCCTTAATAGAAACATGCTCAAAGCCCTCATCATTCTATAGCAAGGTATTAATATGGCTAATTTAATTACTTAAACAGTCATCTATATATATGCTAATTGAAATGTTTTTCATGCAGAAATTCTAACGAAAAAGCATGTATGAGTCGGATCATAATGACATCGATGGAAAAATGTGATTGTGGCTTAGTTTCTTGTCAAGATGGAAAAGAGCACGATTTATTGAACTTGCTTTCTTGTGATGGAGTACCTCGTATTTTGCGATGAAGTAAATGCTTGACTGCATGGTTCTTCTTAATTCAATGCCCGCGAGAGTATACCTCACTATTTTTGTAAATGGCTTGGGCTTTGTTCTATTGTTTCAAGGGTGTAACTCCTATATTATATACGTCAAACAATTGTATGCACTTGATGCTATATCAAATATACAAAGGAAATGCTGTCAAAAGTTTTCATAAATTCCATTTGTTTAACCTTTTATACTTAGCTTAATACACATACAAATCAACTTCTATCCAACTGCAAGCAAGATAAGATAAGCTCATAATTTGCAAACCAATTTAATAGACTCAACATTAGCTTAATCTCTCGGCTTCTACTTTTTAGAAGCATTTATGAACATCAATGACAACTAGGTGCTGGAGCTGATTCGGGTTCCAAAAAACTCCAAGTCCCATGATAATCAATTATTGCCACCAAATGACCTCTTAAAAGAGCATACAGAAGATCATAGAATCACAAGCTTAATAAAACAATGTTGAGCATAACCATATCATTCGACAGATGACAACTTTATAGTAGGATACAACAGTGTCATTACAAAACACATACACATCAGTTACAAAAAGATTTTTACAAATATTGTCGTTACTACAGCAACTAGAACCCAAGTGACGGTGCGCATTTCACATAATTGGCCGTCCATCATTTGGAATTTAAGGTCCAATGTGTCCTCCGTGACTTCGCTAGCGTTTGGTTGTGCTTCGGGAGCGGAACGTAGTATGTCTTCCCAAATAAAAAAAATCGCAGCCATCACGACGATTCGAACACGCATAAAAGATGGCACCGGGATTTTTCAAAGTGCCGGAGGTTCGCCGCACGACGTTGAGCCCACAACTACATCCTTCATTTTATTGCAAGAACAATAAACAATGAATAAAACTAAGCATCATAATTAGAATTTCCAACACACATTACGATTTAAAATTGATAAAGAACCCATGCAGTGACCTTCAAGATATTATACGTACGGCATACGACATACAACAGATGAGCATCTCTATCTTCACTTTAGCAATGTGAGGTCATGAATACAATTCCAATTACAAGGGATTTGTATGGAGTTTGTGAGATGGGCCCTAAGAAGAAAAATATTGGCCATAAAAGAGGCATGCATATGTAACCGTATGACTAACATGAGCACAAATAATATAGAAGATAAAACATCAATAGAAATTAAGAGTCAGATGCCACAACTAAAACTGCAAACACTATGCTTAATGGCAATACTATTCCTTAGCGAGTCATGGAAAGCAAAATATTGGTAACCAAAAAAACATAGATGTCAATAGTATAGCATCTGGATAGAGTCTAAGGCATATGTTCACATACTCTACATCATCTTCCTCATCTTCTTTTTTAGATTCAGTTTTGCGAGCACAATTTATGAGCATTCATTCAAAAATACAAACTTTGGGTTGGTTTCGATTCATGGAACTTGTTCCTTCTCTTCCCTGACGGCTACAATAGTCTTGGCTTATGGTCAATCAAAGCTTGCAAACATACTGCACACCAACCAGGAATTAGATGATGAATGATTTACCTCTTTTTAAGCAAGAAAAGGGAGCAAATATAATAGCTAATTCTCCTCACTCTGGAGCAATTGTAATTAATCTTATGCGGCATAAGAGTATTCTGAAAGATAACTTGAACATGCTTATCAATTTGGTAGGTTTATGTGAGGACAATAAATTGGAATCAACGAAAAAGATGTTCATATCGAAGCTAAAAAGAGAATTCCAACATTCAAAAGAAAATTCTAGAACCTAATTAGAATTTTTTTTTCCAACAATCACCAAAAATCCAACAAAAAAAACCAAACCATGTAAAGAAATAGAATTTTTTTCCCAAACCTGAGGTGGATGTCGATCGGAGAGCACCGATAGCACTGCGGTGGAAGCCGTTCGTCGGAGAATGATGGGGTTGAAGCCGTTCGCCGGTTGGAGGGCGTCCGCGGTGGAAGCCGTCCGCCACTCATCGAGATCGATGGAGGGTTTGGCTAGCAGCTTGGTCGCTCGCGCCGCCGAGAACGATGGAGGAGCTGCCGGGAGTGATGGAGGAGCTGCCGGGAGCGATGGAGGAGGGGTGATGCCTAGATCATTGGAGGAGCCACCGGGAGATCGATGCCTAGATCTATGGAGAGATCGATGTAAGGTTTGGCCGCTTGGAGAAGGGGTGATGCCCCAGATTGGTGCAGGAGCCGGCGGGAGAAGGAGAAGGGGTGATTGATGGAGGAGCCTTCTCCGATCGGTGGAGGAGCCGGCGGGAGAAGGAGAATGGGTGACCCGGTGGAGGAGCTAGCAAGAGAAGGAGAAGGGGGAAGGTGAAGGGGTGAAGCCTTTTTAACGGGTCTAGGTCTTTAAGGGGTCTATCGGTGAAGGGGCAAGTAAGTGGGATTGATTGCCACGTGTCGGTAATCAACGTTAGCCACCTAAGGTTGGCTATCAGCCAACTAAAAGATGGGTTGGTTGTATATCATCGCTCTATTGCAATCTCTACTCTGTCTCCATTGGGTTATTGGATTTAAAGTGAAATCTAACTCTTGTAGTAACTATTCGTTTTTTTTTTTCGTTCTTTGTTGAGCTTAACAAATATTGGTTCTGATTTCTCTCGAATAAATAGAGCACACCTGACAATGGTCTCTTTTTAAGAAAAACAAACTCTTATATTAAATGAATTTTTATACCGGAAATTGGGCATCAAAATAATGTCAAGTCTTAAAGACTGATACCACCAAACGCTCTGCAAACCGTTTCAAGCCTACATAACCCGACCCGATTGTATATCATTCAACCATTTACCAGGCCCGAGGCATTCATTTACTGGGTCGGTTCGAGTGAGTATTCCTGGCTTCCATTTAAAATGAACAGTTTCTATTTTCTAATGTTAACATATATGATCATCGAGTCGAATCCTATATATATACTAGCGGTGCTCCTGCCCCCTGACAGGGTAACCACCAACCCTACCCCACCACAATAACCACTCAATAACTCCCTTCCATTAAATCCCCTCAATCTAAAATTATCATATCACATAGGCTTCACTTAGAACATTCTCATACCACGTAGGATAATAAGATGATTAACTTATAATCATCCTGCGGATGATCAGCGGCTTTGGAGTGTCATCTCTTGCCCGAAACCTTGTCGGATCCGAGTTCCGTTTTATTTGAAATCCGACCCGCTGACAGCCCAGCCCTCTCTGCTTGACTAGACTACTTGTCCATATGATTGATTTATGGGGCCGGGCCTCTGTTTGAGTTCCTCCTTATGAGACCGAGTCAAAGCAACTTGCTCTTCGGTCATCGTTTTGCTTCATCCTCCCTAACTGGATTCCTATGGATATCTTCTTTAGCTATGCCACCACCTTCTCTTCTTCGTCGTAGATAATCTAACCAAGTAGGAATTCCTTGCAATTTAGAGAGCGTGCATAACCTGTTCGATATAATGCGGGATCGGCTTTCACATCTAGTTCTACAATTGTTAAATGGTGGTGATCTTGGAACCTTTGACTACTGTAAGGTGATCTCTGTTTAGAATTTTCTTTGTTCATCTCTTGTATAGCAGTGAGATATTTGAGCAATGAGTAACAACAACTTGTTTTGGCTTTGTGCACGCAGCAAGATAAATGGCTCTCATGTGACAGATTGCAGGCGGCATGATGCGATGCTATCGTCGTAATGCTTTTCCTTTTGACAAAGGCAACGAGAACATGCCAAGCAAGGCTCCTTTCCACTTTGGCTCACGTGTCGCGCTACAACGATGCGCCGTTGCCATTTGCATCTTTGATAGAGGAGTGCAAGTCCTTATCCAGTGCCAGGCGCATCCACCAACAGATTGTCTCCAGAGGTCTACTTTCGTCGTCGTCGTCGTCGTCATTGGGAACTGGCATTGTGTCTGTGTATATTTCTTGCGGTGCTCCTGCCGATGCGCTTCGTGTGTTGGAGCATCTCGTACCGTCTCCTATCTTCTGGTGGAATGTACTGATACAGAAGGATGTGAAGGAAGGCCACCTTGACCATGCTCTCTCCCTCTGCCGCCGGATGCTGCGTCTGGGTACTAATCCTGACCATTACACTTTCCCATTCATCCTCAAGGCATGTGGGGAACTCCCTTCCTTCAGCGGGGGAGCTGCCGTCCATGCTGTTGTATGTAGCAATGGGTTTGAGTCCAACGTATTCGTATGCAACGCCTTGGTGGCCATGTATTCGCGATGTGGTGCTTCGGAGGAAGCTGCTCAGGTGTTTGATGAGATCATATGCAGCGGAATAGATGATGTAATATCCTGGAATTCCATTGTCGCGGCACATGTGAAGGGTGGTAATCCACGCCTTGCCTTGGAGTTGTTTTCTCAGATGGCCAAGTCAGCTGTTGACAATGCTCAGCAACGCCGCTCTGATATCATAAGCCTTGTGAATATTCTTCCTGCATGTGCTTCTCTCAAGGCATTGTCTCAAACCAAACAAGTGCATTGCTATTCCTTAAGAAATGGGCTTTTCTCGGATCTTTTTGTGGGGAATGGAGTCATTGATGCGTATGCCAAGGGTGGTATAATGGATGACGCCTTCAAGGTTTTTGAGGGCATGAAGACCAGAGATGTGGTATCTTGGAATGTGATGGTCACTGGGTACTCACAAAATGGTCAGTTTGATGATGCCCTTAAGCTGTTTAGGGAGATGCGTATGCATAAGTTTGCATTGAATGTCATCACTTGGAGTGCTGTCATTGCTGGGTACGCGCAGCAAGGGCACGGTCATGAGGCACTTGACGTCTTTCGACAGATGCTACTGTCGGTGTCAAACCCTAATGCAGTGACCATCATATCACTCCTTTCTGCTTGTGCTTCAGTGGGAGCTCTGTCTCAGGGTAGGGAAACACATGCTCATGCTTTTAGAAGATGCCTCATGACGTGGGATGATGACATTGGTGAAGGAGAAGATCTTATGGTGCAAAATGCACTCATCGACATGTATTCAAAATGCAAGAATTTCAAGGCAGCTCATCAAATATTTGATACCATCCCCCTCGTACAAAGAAATGTTGTTACTTGGACTGTTATGATTGGTGGTTATGCTCAGCATGGAGAAGCCAATGCTGCTCTAGAACTCTTCTCCCAAATGCTACAAAGTGCTAGTTCTGTAGCTCCTAATGCTTTTACCATATCCTGTGCCTTGATGGCCAGTGCTCGTCTGGCAGCTCTGCGGTTTGGTAGACAGATCCATGCGTATGTCATTCGAAATCAATACAAGCCAGATTTTTTGTTCGTGGCTAATTGTCTCATTGATATGTATTCCAAGTGCGGAGACGTCGATGCCGCTCAGATTGTGTTTAATTTGATGCCACAAAAGAATTCTGTTTCTTGGACATCTTTAATGACAGGGTATGGAATTCATGGCCGTGGTAAAGATGTTCTTCTTGTTTTTGACGGAATGCAAAAGGCAGGTCTCGTGCCAGATGGCATCACCTTTCTTGTTGTGCTGTATGCATGCAGTCATTGTGGCATGGTTGATCAAGGGATGAAGTTTTTTCACAGCATGGCTAGGGAATATGGTGTGCTTGCAGGTGCAGAGCATTATGCTTGCATTGTTGACTTGTTAGGCCGTGCAGGGCGTTTGGATGAAGCCCGCAATCTGGTAGAAGAGATGTCGATGAAACCAACCCCAGTTGTTTGGGTGGCCTTGCTCAGTGCATGCAGGACTCATAATAACGTGGAACTTGCTGAGTATGCTACAGGGCGACTCTTAGAGTTGGAGGCAGAAAATGATGGATCATACACATTGCTCTCCAATATATACGCAAATGCCGGTCGCTGGAGAGATGTGGCAAGGATCAGATCCTTGATGAGGAAGTCAGGGATCAAGAAGAGGCCGGGCTGCAGTTGGATTCAATGGAAAAAAGGCACTGCTACTTTCTTCGTCGGGGATAGGTCTCATCCACAATCTGAGCAGATTTGTACTCTTCTGGCTAAACTGATGGAACGCATTAAGGCACTGGGATATGTACCTCAGACAAACTTTGCCTTGCATGATGTTGATGATGAGGAAAAGAGTTACCTTCTCTCTGAGCATAGCGAAAAACTTGCTCTTGCCTTCGGCATCCTCATCTCCCCTCCTGGAATGCCTATCCGGATCACTAAGAATCTACGTGTTTGTGGCGACTGCCATAGTGCGATCACATATATCTCAATGATCGTGGAGCATGAAATCATAGTGAGAGATTCCAGTCGCTTCCATCACTTCAATAAGGGATCTTGCTCTTGTGGCAGCTATTGGTGAATGCCTATTTGAAACTATTGCCAACTTTGACAATTGTATTTTTCTTATTTGATTTTTTGACATGATCTTATAGTGCTCAAAGATATAGTCCAAGACAGAGACTTCAGTTGTAACTGAACCTGGAATGCCAAGTTGTATTATCAATGGCTTTTGAACTGCCAATATTTAGATGTGAATTATGCTTTTTGTTTAAGCTGGGTATACCAGACTGGAGTCTAGTCTGAGTTAAATGGATTTGTTGCCATCTTGCGAAAAATTTCATTCTTTTATTCTTTACCCTGAAACAAATTGTATGTGAGTTTTGGTAAACTAGTAATGCAAATTCAAAAAAATCGTAGCCCTCCCTTATGGAGTTGTATACAGAGAAAGCTTGCTTTGTTTATGTGCTATATATGCCTATATGAACTGAAAACAGCTTTTTTGTATGACATCTTCTATTGGTATGGATTTCTTCATAGCTCTTTGGCCTGATCCATGTCCATTTGACATTGATCAAAGCTTCAAGTTAATGAATTCAAAGCATTAAGAAAGTTGAAATTTATGCTATAAAAATTTTAGTTGGATAACAAGTAGTGTCTTCATAGTGCTGATGATACATTCCTCATGGAAGGGATTCATATCAGGGAAAGCTTTGATATTTATAATTAGGCTAGAATACAATAAGAAGATCACTAATTCCACTAATTCTTCCAGTTAGGTTTCTTTTTTAATTGCTTGATGCTGCCAAGTGGGCAAAAAACATAATCTGACTATCAAATATGGACGTCAATGGTGACATGGAAGTGTTGGGTACTTTATTAGGATTGCAAGATGATGTTTATTGTGAAAACAATAGAACATCTTAGGCCCATATTATTTGGACCAATTTAACACCCAAATCTCGTGCTAGTATGTTTTCACTAATTCTTCTGACGAGGCTTTGGTCACCAGCAAACAATCATCAGTGAATAAGAGAAGTGAGTAGACTTCACGATCCCTATAAAACTTCACTTCCTTGAGCTTCGTCTTCGACAATCGTAATAACACTTCCTGCATCAATAAGACAAGGACGGAAGAGATGGGGTCTCCTTGACGAAGACCCCTAGAAGCAGGATAATGGCCAGTCACCTGTCCATTGATGATAAGGGCAAAACGGGTGGAGAGGCAGGCAAGAATCCAGTTAAACCACAACTCCGGGAAGTTCATCTTCTCCATGACTCGGAGGAGAAAGGACCACCTCATGCTGTCATAGGAAAATTGAATATTGACCGATGTCATAGGCAGATTGAATATCGACCTTCACCACCATCAGTGCTCTAGTCTTTGGTGCTCGATGTAGGGAGTGTAGGAGCTCTTGAGAGGCGGAGACGTTGTCAAAGATGGTATGTCCGTGAACGAATGCAGATTGCTCCGGGCCATAAAGGTCGCCAATAACATTGCGTAGGCTGCTAGCAAGAATTATAGATATAATTTCGTAACTTACATTGCATAAGCTAATCGGCCAGTTGTCTTTACTGCGTCGAGGATTTGCCATCTTTGGAATGAGTGAGACAAGGTCTTGTTCCAATTAGGGGGGAGTCTCGATGATCTAAAAAAGCCTTGAATAAGATGAGAGTAGTCAGTCTGAAAAATTCCTCATAACTTGAGAAAGAATTCAATGGGGAGCCCGTCGGGGGGCAGGGCATTTGTTAAGTCCCATATCCTTCATGGTAGCAACAATTTCTTCCTCTGATACATCGGCCACGACCTCAGCATGACAGGCATCATTCAATCTTGGAAGAATAGGGAGGGGCAGATCATCCTCGTCATCGAGTTTGGTCCAAATAAACTTGAAGCGATTGACCATCGTTGTAGCCACTTCCTCTTGAGAAGAAAGGATTTGCCCCCCTTCGCCAACAAGCTTTGCTATGCTCAACCGATGCTAGCGGCGCTTAGCTAGGTTATGAAAGAAAGAGGTGTTTATGTTGTGACACGCCTTGAAAAGTGTCGTGGTCTTAACAAGAACGCCAAAATTAGAAATTTATAATCCGAATCACTAACTAACTACTTTATGGGTAGATAACAATGAGTCCGAGTCGAATCCACAGGGAAAAGAAGTGTTAAGTATAATTACCTCGTATAGTTCTAAATCAAAAGATTGATAAAGAGAATGATTTTTGGGTTTATACTCGTAACTCAGATTAAACTAAACTAAATAATAATATGAGAAAAAGCTAGGAATTTCTAATCCGTAATCAAGAACTATCTAGGTTTTCCTAGAATGAGAGTAAAACCATAAATCATAGATGGTTTTCCAAAAGTTGATAGGAGAATGGCTAGATCTACCTATCACTCAACAAAGATTCGTAAGAAGTCTTCATCGGAATGACTAGCAACAAAGAATGGAAACTTGGTGAATAACCCAAAGTGGTTCTAGCACTTCGAGGAAGCCAAATCAACAAAAGTAAAGAATGAACGATAGGTTAAGAATATAGGTCTCCGTGGTTCTAGCATGAAGGTAGTGGTTCTAGCACTCCTATAATCTTAATTTAGGGTTTAAGATTCATAAATATAGATCAAACATGGTTCTAGCATGAAAGCATCATGAAACAAATCCATCCCTAGTCTCTAACATGCACAAGATCGAGATCGAAGCATAGAAGAACAAACCATCCATCCACAAAATAGAATCAACACCAATAAGATAAGAAAATATGAGATTTATCCATTAAAAACCATCCAAAGAGTACATGCTCCAATCTATAGGAAACCCTAGATAAGATCTCTAATACATCATAGAAATCCCTAGACTAAAACTTAGTTACTCATCTTAGGAAGGAGATCCGTCGATGAAGGTTGTCGCCGCGCTCCACCCATGGATCTTCCACCAAAGATCTAACCTAATTTGTGAAAAAGAAGCTAAGAAAAACACTAAGAGATGAAGAAAATTCGGCCATGGAAGACTACCAAAACGCCCCCAAAGAAGGCTATTTATAGCCTAAGGCCAACCCTAACTCGGATTAATCAGTTTCCTTTTATTTTCCCCGCAGTGCCAAACGAGATCGATCTTCTTTGGGCTCGGATCGATCTTCTTTTTCCGAAGCTTCTTTTTCTGCGTCTCTGTACTAAAAATAACATAACATCTTCTAGAAAACTCCAAATCACGAACCGTAAAAACTCCCGGAAACTAAACTTCCAGAGCTTTCAAACCATGTATAGCACATCATCTGGTTTGTTCTAAGAAGGCACAGTTTTGGTGTCAAAGATGACCCATCTTTGCTCCTTTGCTCATTTGCTCCTAGCGAGTTCTTTATGTGTTCATTTTAACACCAAACTTGATCTAATTTTCGTTGAGGGTCCTTAAACCTGAAATGGGGAAAATACAATCAAGATAGCATTGCTCAGAGACTAACAAGACCTCGTTAAAAGGGTGATTTGTGTACATTTCACGTCTTATCATGTTGCGCCGAAAGGCACCCCCAATGCAAGAATCCACCAACAATCGAGAAGAAAACAAACACACCAAAGAATAGAGGGAGAGAAATAGAGAACATACAAAAAACACAAGGATTTATGTGGTTCGGCAATAGCCTACATCCACGGGCGGCACGGCGAGATCAATCCACTAATCAAGATGAAGGAGTACAAAGTAGGGCAAAAGCCTCTCTCCAAAAGGATCTCAAGCTCTCTCCAAAACCCTATTTTTCTCCCTTAGATTTTAGGGTTACAAACACTCTATTTATATCCCCCAATAAACCCAAATCCAGATTAAATTTGAGCCATCGGATTTGCCATCTGATAGGGAAGGATCGATCCCTTTATAGAGGAAGGATCGATCCTTTTGCTTGAGCTTCGACGGATTCCAAAATTCCCGACTCCGATCGATCCTACTATAGAGAAGGATCGATTGGAACAAAGTAGGATCGATACTAGGATCACTCGCTTGGAGACTTCTCAAATAAGACGTCCTATGTCTGGAAAATATGCAACGGATCGGTCTGCAAAGAAGGATTGATCCTTCATGGTATGTTGTGAAAAAAGCCATAATCAACAAATCTCCACCTTGGTGAGATTTCCAACATCAACCAAATAATCTCTTCATCTCCAAACTTCAGAGTAGATAGGTGCTAGCCGCCTGCAAATTGCGTCCGAAGACGCCAAACTCGAAGGTATTCAAACATGCAAAATATTGGTAAATTCCAAACAATGTTGGAACTTGACCCCAGTCACCACCTTGGTTAACATATCTGCAGGATTATCTGCAGTTCCAATCTTCTGAAGAAGAATGTCTCTTTCATCCAAAATCTCTCGAACAAAGTGAAAACGAACGTCGATGTGCTTCGTTCTTGAATGATGAACTTGGTTCTTTGCTAAATGTATTGCACTCTGACTGTCACAGTAGACAACAACGTGCTGCTGAGAAATTCCCAAGTGCTTAATCAAACCATGTAACCAAATAGCCTCTTTAATGGCTTCTGTCGCTGTCATGTACTCTGCCTCCGTAGTAGACAAAGCAACTGTAGACTGCAAAGTCGACCTCCAACTCACTGGCCCTTTAGCAAGAGTAAAAATATACCCTGTAGTAGACCTGCGCTTATCCAAATCTTCAGCATAATCTGAATCCACATATCCAATTATATGACAATCCAGCTGATCATCACATCCAAACTTCAAACCAACATCTATCGTACCTGATATGTACCGTAAAATCCATTTCACAGCCTGCCAATGCTTTTTCCCTGGATCATGCATGTACCTTCTTACCATACTAACTGCCTGTGAAATATCTAGCCTTGTACACATCATAGCGTACATTAAGCTTCCAACAACATTTGCATACGGAACTCGAGCCATAAATTCACGCTCCTCATCCGTCTGTGGAGACAATAAAGCACTAAGTTTAAAGTGAGGGGCCAAAGGAGTACTCACAGGTTTAGCTTTTTCATCCATGCCGAAGCGCTGCAAACTTTTCTTCAAATATTGCTTCTGTGACAAACAGACTGTCCCCTTCACTCTATCTCGCTCGATCTCCATGCCCAAAATTTTCTTGGCTTCTCCAAGATCCTTCATCTCAAACTCATTCTTCAACTAAGCTTTGAGCTTCTCAATCTCCACCTTGCTCTTAGATGCAATGAGCATGTCATCAACATATAAGAGCAAATATATGAAGGATCCATCTCGTAACTTTCTGAAATAAACACAGTGATTAAAATTGCTTCTTGTGTATTTGATACCTTTCATGAACTGGTCAAATCTCTTGTTCCACTGCCTTGGAGACTGTTTCAAACCATACAGAGATTTCTTCAATTTGCAAACCAAGTTCTCTTTTCCAGCAATTTTGAACCCATCTGGTTGAGACATGTACATATCCTCCTCCAAATCACCATGCAAGAAAGCAGTTTTGACATCAAGTTGTACTAATTCAAGATCAAACTGAACAACCAAGGCTAACAAAATACGAATAAAAGAATGCTTGACAACTAGAGAAAATACCTCATTGTAATCTATTCCTTCTTTCTGACTGTAGCCTTTAGCTACAAGCCTAGCCTTGTATCTCAGATTGTCTTTTGCCAATTGATCCTCCTTCTTAGTGTAAACCCACTTGTAACCAATGACTTTCTTTACCAAAGGAAGCTGTACCAACTCCCATGTCAAATTCTTAGAGAGAGATTGCATATATTCATCCATAGCCTTCTTCCATTCTACTTTCTCAAAACTCTTCACTGCTTCTCTGTAAGTAGATGGAATATCATCATCAATAACTGGAAGTGCAAATGCTACCAAATCTGTATACCTTGCAGGCTTTCGAATCTCTCTTCTAGGTCTATGGACTGCAATTGAATCTGGTTGTTGTGGATCCTCCTGAGTCTCCTCCTCATCTGAACTTGATTCCTCATTCTGAACATGTATGCTATACTTCTTCATTTGAACAACTGGAGCCTTAAACCTCACCTGCTGAGAAACACTCCTACTAGTACTCTCCTCCTGAGAGTTCTGCAAATTCTTCTTCAACATTGAAACCTCATCAAATTTAACATCTTTGCTAATAATAACCTTATTTGACTGAAGGCACCAAAGTCTATATCCTTTCACACCAGTTTTAAAGCCCAAAAATATTGCTTTCTTGGCTCTAGGATCTAGCTTACTTTCCCTAACATGATAATATGCAGGGCAACCAAATATATGCAAAAAATCATAATCTGTAGCAGGATGTCCAGACCATACCTCAAGTGGAGTTTTTCCCTCATTTGCAGATGCAGGTAATCTGTTAATGAGATGACATGCATATGACAACGCCTCAGCCCAAAATTCTTTTCCCAAGCCAGCATTAGACAACATACATCGTACCTTCTCCAGTAAAGTACGGTTCATCCGTTCTGATATCCCATTCTGCTATGGTGTCTCCCTAACAATGAAGTGTCTAACTATCCCTTCATCCTCACAAAGCTTCAAGAAAGGATCTGATTTGAACTTACCACCATTATCAGAATGAAGGCATTTAATTTTTCTACAAGTTTGAGTTTTTATCTTCTTCTTCCACTTCAAAAAAATATCTAACACTTCACCCTTATGCTTCATAGAATAAACCCAAACTCTTCTAGAAAAATCATCAACAAAAGAAACAAATCAATGCATACCTCCCAAAGATGCTGTCTTGGTAGGACCCCAAACATCTGTGTGTATATAATCCAAAATACCTTGAGTTTGATGAACTGCAGCGCCAAACTTTATTCTAGTTTGCTTGCCCAAAACACAGCTCACAGAAACTGAGTTTGCATACCTTTGCTCCTTTTAAGAGACCTTGCTTCATCAATCCATTCAAGGCTTTTTCTCCTGCATGTCCCAATCGCATATGCCATAATCTAGTGGTATCTTCTAACTCAGAATTTTGCAAAACAACTGCTGCTCCACCTACTATAGTGCATCCCTGTAGAAAATACAAATTCTTCTTTCTAATTCCTTTCATCACAACAAGAGCTCCTGAAATAACCTTAAGAACTCCATCTTTCATTGTAACTGTGAAGCCTTTAGATTCCAAAACACTCAATGATATGAGATTCTTCTTCAAATCCGGGACATACCGAACTTCTGTTAACTCTTTGACAGTTCCATCATGCATTTCCAATCGGATTTTACCTATCCCTTTCGTCATACAGGCGTTGTCATTACCCATATAGACTACTCCACCATCCAGCTCCTCAAAGTTGGAAAACCAATTCCTATTCGGACACATATGATAGGTACAACATGAATCCAAAATCCACTCGTCAGTGTCACAAACCAATGCTGAACCAGTCAAAGCTATATCTGAATCTTCATCATCTGAGTGCGCTACATTCGCTTTTGAATTCTTATTTTCCTTGATCTTCATCAACACAGGACAATCTTTCTTCCAATGCCCCTTATTGTGACAATAGGAACACTCATCCTTCGCATGAATTTTTCTTTCAGCCGATGCACCCCTTGACTTCGATCGGAACTTCCCATGTTTGCCAAATTTCTTCTTCTCTGATCTACCTCGTACGATCAAAGCTTCTGAACCTGAATCTCGATGAACTTGCTTGTCCAATTTCCGATGCTCATTATTTATCAAAGCATTAGCAACATCTTCATACTTGATCTCACTTTTCCCATATAGTAAAGTAGTAGTCAAGTGCTCATACGAATCAGGTAATGAATTCAACAACAAGAGAGCTTTGTCTTCATCTAATATCTCAACTTCTAAATTTTGTAAATCAGCAAGAATCTTATTATAACCATTCAAATGCTCAGACATAGAAGTACCTCCTTTGTATTGGAAACGGAAGAGCTTCTTCTTCAAATAAAGCCTATTCGTAATGCTTTTGGTCATAAACTTGTCCTCCAATTTCTTCCACAATTCCTTTGCTGAAGTCTCCCTTATTACAAAATACTTCTGATCCATTGCCAAACAAAGCTTGATTGTTCCACAAGTCAGACGATTGATTTTCTTCCAATCTTCATCTGACATCTCCTCGGGCTTCTCTTCCAAAATTATGTCTAGTTCTTGCTGGAACAAGACATCCAAGATCTCGCACTGCCACATTCCAAAGTTGTTAGTTCCATCAAATTTCTCTACCTCGAACTTCGTATTCGAAACTGTAGATCTCGTTGTCAGTGTAGATTTCGACGACGACTCCTCAGACATCTTCTCAATGTGGATGGTGAATCAATTCCAATATTCAAATCTGAACCTAAGCTCTGATACCACTTGTTGCGCCGGAAGGCACCCCCCAATGCAAGAATCCACCAACAATCGAGAAGAAAACAAACACACCAAAGAATAGAGGGAGAGAAAATAGAGAACACACAAAAAACACAAGGATTTACGTGGTTCGGCAATAGCCTACATCCACGGGCGGCACGGCGAGATCAATCCACTAATCATGATGAAGGAGTACAAAGTAGGGCAAAAGCCTCTCTCCAAAACCCTATTTTTCTCCCTTAGATTTTAGGGTTACAAACACTCTATTTATATCCCCCAATAAACCCTAATCCGGATTAAATCTGAGCCATCGGATTTGCCATCTGATAGGGAAGGATCGATCCCTTTATAGAGGAAGGATCGATCCTTTTGCTTGAGCTTCGACGGATTCCAGAATTCTCGACTCCGATCGATCCTACTATAGAGAAAGATCGATCGGAATAAAGTAGGATCGATACTAGGATCGATCGCTTGGAGACTTCTCGAATAAGGCATCATCTGTCTGGAAAATATGCAAAGAATGATCGATCCTTCATGGTATGTCGGATTGATCTGCAAAGAAGGATCGATCCTATGTTATGAAAAGAGCCATAGTCAACAGTTTTGATCGCCCAAAGTCACCCATGATCGCCGGAACCTTCTACTGTCGAAGTCCTCCTTTCGTAGGAGGGATGCCATGTGCCAGTTCTCAACACATTTGAGCTCAATTTCTTCCTTCTCCATCAAGGTCTCTCCTCCTTTCATAGAGAATGGCAAGGAGATTCTCAGTCGCAACTCCCGATCTGAAAAGGTCTGCCTCGTCCCTGCAGTTCCAACTCTTGAGGATCTTCTTTAGCTCAATGAGCTTCGAAGCATCTTCGTACTGTCTTGCTCCCCTGTGTGGCCTCCTTCACACCCGCTTGACCAAAGCTGAGAACTCCTTATCACGGAGCCAGAAGTCTTCCAGTTGAAACGCTGACGGCCCAAGAGGACGCGAGTCAGACTCTCAGGCTCCGTTTGGTATGGGGTTAAGATAACCCGGGTTAAGGGGGGTTAAATAGTGGGGATAAATTTATTCCCATTTTTTGGGGATAGTGTTTGGGGTTAGTAGGTGGGATAAGCTTAGGAATTGTATCTAATACCAACAATGCCCTTGTACATAATGGATTGTGAAGGAGATTAATTTAATTATGGAAGTCTGTTAATTGTATAAAAATTATATTATTACATACAAGTGATTAATAAATTAACATGACATTATCCTGTGAGATGTTTAAAATGATGCCAAATCATTTTATAAAAGCACACATAATATACCACAAATACAATGTGATTATTATTACACAAGGCAAAATAGTAAGCATATTTACCATGAAATAAATAGAGTACATACTGCCACGTATCTGTTCACCCATAATCGTGTTGCAATCATGTCCCGCAATGCATCTCCCGCATGGGAACCATGTTGGTGAGGGAAAGTTTGAGGAGCTCCGGCTTCAGCACCGTCAGTAGCTTCCATTTCACATCTACCAGATAAGTATGTATCTCCTTGCTGGTTTTGTATGATGAAGTTGTGAATTATGCAACACGCCAATACTATCCTACACTGCACTTTGAAAGGATATGAAGGCATCGTTTGGAGAATCTTAAATCGCTTCTTCAAAACTCCAAAAGCCCGTTCAACATGACTGCGCAATTGTGCATGACGATGGTTAAATATGTCCCTATGATCATTATATTCGTTATGGCGTGTAGTGCGGTTATTGAATTCGCTAATATGGTACCGGTTTCCTCTGTACGGTGCCAAAAATTGCTCTGTGTTCGCATACCCAGAATCAACTAGGTAAAATCTCCCTGCAAGAAATGGAATCCTCGCTGTAACATAAATCACCTATGAGCAAATATGAATGTGCAGTTTACTACACTCACTACCTCGTGGAACTGTAAACTCGTCGTCTTCAATCGCCGACTTTAGGACACGCATATCTGATGTTGATCCCTCCCAACCTACAACAACATGTAAGAATTGTAAATCAAACGACACGACTCCCATCACATTCTGTGATATGTACCCCTTCCGATTACGAAATCTTGGTTGCCGCTCTCGACTAACAACTGCTGGAATATGAGTCCCGTCAATTGCTCCAAGAGCATTCTGCAATATACATTTCGAGCATTTAGCCGAATTAGCATAAACATAGGTACATGAATTAAAGACTTCTTAATGCTAAATATTAGTACTTACCATAAATGGCGTATAAGTAGAACTCTGCGTGAATATGGAATGGACTGCAGCGCCATCCGTTGGGAGTTGAATGTAATGACGTTTTAATTTACATATGCCCTTCAATACATGTTTGAAATGACGGTTTATTGTTTCTCCGGAATGCTGAAATTGCTCTTGCAGTACTCTGTTCGATACTCCATGTCCAATCCCATGGAGAAAAATTCCAAGTTGCTCGCGACTTGTCATGTTGGAAGTGTTTTCAAATAAAACCCCTCGACTCTAATGCATCACATAAACGTTCGAACACTTCTTTTGACATCCTGAAATTTTCATAACATCTATTTTCATGGCCGGACATGATATCATTAATCATTTCATGTCCGGTGAATGGTCTAGTGCGACATGGCCTCGGCGCTGGCCGTGACGAAGAAGATGCATGATCAGCTACAACTGCCCGGGCAATCATATCCACCTCTTCTGATGACCCAGACGAAGTATCGTAAGACAAGAAACTCATCTGTGCAAGACTATAGTCTTGTCAAAAAGCGAAGCATTTTGATATTTGTCAAAAGCGAACTAATTTGATATTTGTCAAAAATCGAAGCAAACAAAGAAATTTATCCAAGCCTTTTTCCATTTTCTAATTACTATTTGCGACAATAACTAAAATTTATAGGTCTGTTGGCACCCAGAGATCAAAGAATATGATAATTCCTGCAGCACTCTGTTCGCACCCAGAGATCAACATTACAAACAACTTATACACAGATGATTAGAACCAAATCATATAAAAAAGGATCATTTGAGGAACATAGTGTAGAAAGATTTTAGGGTGGAAAAAGAGGATTTCAAAACAATCAAAATGGAAGATAAGATCTTACTACACTTTGCATGAGACAAAAAAGGAGCATGAATTACATATGTGAGAAAAAAGGGAAGGAAGAAAACCTCTTTCTTCCTCTAGATACTCCAACTACAACTGCCTCCCAAGATCTGGCGTAGGCGGTCCAAAACCTCTCCTCTATCATATATATAGAGGAGTATCACCTAAACATAATTATAATATTTGTCCATCATGTCACATCATCAAAAGATAACAACAACACCATGTGATGGCAGCAGCATCACATCCCATCACAACAAAAAGACAAAAGTTAACATGTCCAAAACATCACATCCACTAGACATAACAACAATCTTTCACTTCTTTCCAAGAGATGCAACCCCAGATGTAACCCCACCTGCCAAAGAAAAAACAATAAATTTGATGTGTTAGACCCCACAAGAGATACTCGATTCTATGTTACTACAAACAACTTATGCAACTTATGATAACATAATATAGTCTTGTAAAGCAAAAGAGCATGGAAGAAATATACCACTAATTCTAATTCTTCGGATCACCTTCAGAAGGCGGACCTCCACTAGGCATATGGAATCCCGGAAACTGCGTACGAATAAGATCTATGTATGACATCTCGTTCTGGGTACCCCACATATTTGGCTGGTATGATGATCCAGATGGGTTGGGCCCAACAATTTCATCCACCCATAATTTCCGTAGATAGTCGTTATTGTAGGACAGGAATACTTGCCTTTCATTACTGTCCTTGAATATCTTACCTAGCTTGACCAATTGATAAGGGGTTATATTCTATAGTGTCTGCGCCAACTTCATACAGTGTGGAATTGAGTAATCACCAATTCGTTGGTGCACTTCAGCTTTCATGTCTAGCCGCCTTTTTAGTTGATCGGCAATCATGACGGTACCATCATCCCCAGCAACGGCCATTTTTTTCTTAGCCTTCTGTGCTAAGTCACGAGGGGGACGCTTGATGCCGGAAGAACCAGACCCATCTGTACCAGTAGTACACCCCCCTTGTGTATATCGTGAATGTTGTGTGTTGTGCGCTATCGGGTGATTGGATGGTGTATCCTGCAGCTGATCACCGTAATCAGAGGGCACTGATCCTCCCACATAGTCGTCTTCACCATCAATGTTCAGCGTAGACACACGAGATGGATACACACGAGAAGGGGGTGACTGGGCATCACATGCAGTATCCGATGAGGCACTGCTCTCAGTACTAACTACTACCTCTACTTTCTCTGATGTCTTGCTGTTGGAGGAAAAGCGAAACTCTCCGATTGCAGTATTCCTAGTTGTTAGGAGATTCATAATATCTTAGAAGAGATAAACTTTATTTCTGAGGATCGCAAACTTCCGTTCCTAATAGACAGAAAAATGTAATCAATTTCATGTAATAGGTGTTATCACACCGAAGTTATGAATAGGGCAATAGTTCTCCACCTGAGCTACTTCAACCCATGCATCTGCATCCGGTGGATCAGGCATCTTCGATTCCGGGTTCCATCCCCAACCAGTTTTGCGCATGAGGTCTTTATAGACGGCATGTTGTTTTTTGAGGTTCTTAAATCTGTTTTTCAGGTTCTTTAGGTCCTGTTTTTGACAATCTTCACAGTCCTTGTTGAAGTGATCTACAACCCATTGCCATGCACGCTTTGTGAATTGCCCGCTTACGACATAATTGTTGACATATCGGTCCCTCAGTAGTTCTAGCAGATCAATGTCCTCTGCTTGAGACCAATTCCCTCTCCTAGGCATATTTCTATACCAATCCAACAGACATAGTTATGTCGTAAATGAAATATCACCCTACTAATATATGTGGAAATGAAGCATATCAATTCTACTGCAACCTACAACAAATTAATGTAATTAATTTGTAATCATCTACATCGCAGTATGAAGGATGTCCAAAGAAAGAAAGTAGAAAATGTAGGTTGGCAGTGAAACATTTGTTCATCTCATTGTAACTCTATGATACTATATATAGGTGATGTGCCAAACTTAACATTCCAATCGCAGGAAACTAAATCGAACACTTCTCTGTATGGAAATATATAATGCAGTATGAGGTAACTGCCCAAACACATGCAATTCCATGGAAACCCATTGAACAAAATACAACTGATAAAATTTATCCAAGATACCATCAAACTATGGACGAAATGCCACAAAAAATCCATGAAGATAACCTATATGCATGCATTTGCTGGAAATTATTCAAGCAGTTCATCCATTTCTACACTGGATTTGCAATTCATCCTAAAAGAAGCTTGCTAATCAAAAGCCCGTTCAAGAAATAACAGAGAAAAAAGCATAACAGACATCAAAACCAATACCACATCTTGCAACTCCAGTGTAGAAATGGATGGCACGAGAAATGAAAGCTTGCAATGGGGGTATCCTTGATGCTAACATGCAGAAGTGGATCCCCACTACTAAGACGAACCTGAGCAAGGAGATGACTCGAGCTGTAGAGCCGGATAAGATCCAGGAAATCAAAGCTGGTAGTTGGTAGGGCACTGCCTATCCTCTATATCCTTTTCATTGCGGTGAGGATGCCGTCGACAGGGTCCAGATCGGGTTGTCGCCGCCAATCGCGCCGGTTTCACGAGAGAGGAAGAGATTTGCCAAGTTGTGATTTTGCTCCAGATCTGCTCTCATGCGAAGCAGAGGGGATGGAGAGATCTTCGTTGGAGATGGGCTTGGGAAGAGAGGGGCTGGAGATATCGGGGCTCCAGATCTCGTCTCACGCGGAGGAGAGGGGAAGGAGAGTTTGGAATGAGAGGGGCAGGAGATCTCGGGGCTCCAGATCTCAGATCTGGTCCGGAGCGCAGGAGAGGGGAAGGAGAGCTCCTCCAGAGAGCGGCTGGAGAGGCTCCAGATCTCAGATCTGCTCGACAGGGGAAGGAGAGCTTTGAAAGAGAGGGGCTTACGATATCGGGGCTCCAACTCCCAGAGCTGGTCTCACACGAAAGAGAGGGGAAGGAGAGCTTCTCCAGAGATGGGCCGGAGAGGGTCAAGATCTCAGATCTGGCTTCGCGCGAAGGAGAGGGTGAGATCTGCTCTCGCGAGAGGGAGAGGGGAAGGAGAGAGGGGCTGGAGATACTCCATCTCAGCGATCTGGTCACGCTCCGGAGAGGGGAAGGAGGGTCTCGCGCAAGGGCGAGAGGAAGGAGAGGGGTTGGAGATCACATCTCAGATCTCAGATCTCTGATCTTGCGTGAGGGAGAGGGGCTGGGGATACATCTTGCTCACAGATCTGGTCACGCTCTGGAGAGGGGAAGGAGGGTCTCGCGCAAGGGAGAGGGGAAGGAGAGGGGCTGAGAGAAAGCCTCAGATCTTTGCATGAGGGAGAGGGGAAGGAGAGAGGGGCTGGGGGTATTGTGGTAATTGCTATCGGGTGGGGATTTGAATACCCGGTTTGGCTTAACCCGGGATAAACTACTAACCCCATTTCTTATCCCCATCTTGTTTGGGGATAACTGTGGGGTTAAGGGGGGTTATCCCCCCCTTAACCCCACACCAAACGGGGGCTCAAGCGTGAGCAGCAAAGGGTTATGATCAAAGGAGTATCTCGGCTGGTGTTGGATTGAAGCATTCGGAAAAGCTCTTCGTCATGCTTCATTGCCCATACCTCTATCCAGTTTCTCGAGAATCCTTGCTCCGCCATGTCTCTTATTGGACCAAGCCGACGAAACCCAGATCTACAAGCTCGCAAGAAAAAAGAACGACGAGAAAATCCCGGACCCCTCGTTAAGAAAAAAAGGGTACGTCACCTCTCTTCTCCGAAGGGGAAGCAATAATGTTCAAATCTCCAATGACTAGGTGTGGGTCCCTCCGCCCAGCAAGCTTTGCTCAATTCTTGCCACAACAATCCATGATCACGGTGATTGCGCATGGTATACACGGACGAGATCCGCATCTGGTCGCCCTCAAAATTCCAAAATTTTGAATCACATATCTAATACGAGTTCCCATTGTTTGCCAACTTTGATCTATTTAAGGGGGGTGTTTTGGTTTGCCAAATATAATTTCGTGTTTTTCTACTCTATTTTTAGTTTTCAGATTCTGTTTTTCAAATTTTAAAAAGAGCGCTTGTTTCGGAATGCTGCTGAAAAGTGTTTTCTGAAAAATACAAAATAGAAAGGACTGAAAACGTCGTTTGACGTACATTTTTAAATTTTCAGAAAAAAATCAAATATAAAATTTTTAAAAATTTGACGTACATTTTTATATTCTCTCTTTTCATGCCAAGCATTAGCCTCAATCAGTCCATTTCTTCTAAAGTAAGACTTTGAAGTATATGATGGCCTTGCATGCATCGATGAGAATTTATAGAAGGTATAAAAGGATCTCTGGTGGGCAGAATGGGAAAGTACGTTTGAGATGAAGAATAGCTGAAGAGCAATCATTAGAACATTTTTCCCCTATTACCTTTTCATCTCTCAGCACGCTCATTGTGTTGTCGTGGCTATCAAGGCTTGTAATCTTATATGGGTATTTAATTCCTGAATAATCGGGAGTGAGTCACCGCTTGATTATTTTAGTTCATTGATACTTTATTACCGATAGAACAGATAAAGCAGTCGTTACCTCACTACCGATTGAATGTATCAATAATCGAATCAGTAGTAAAGTATCGATTGATTGATCTAATCCATCGGTGCTTCACTACCGATGGAATAGATCAATTAGTTCGTATCTCACTACCGATCACGTAGTATGTGCATTACACATGTCACGTGGTTATGTACACAAAATTTTATTCTTTACGTATATAAACCATTCCTTTATTGTCAACAAGCTCGGGTATGTTTGGTTGCACTTTATCGTGATGTAGGGTACTACATTAAACGATACAGTGGGTGTTTGATTCGTTCGCATCAGTATACATTGTGGCCTTACGATACATGCATGGTGGAAACCACCGAATCGACGGAATGTGGTGAAACAGATAAACCTATTTTATGTCATTAATGAGATTGCATTGTTTGATGCACCCGTCCAACCAAACGACAGACCAAAACAAATGCACATAAGGTGGTGCATGCACCATTTGATTCCACCAACCACAACCAAATAAAGTATTGGGTTCGACTGAGGCCTCCGTGGACAAATTATATTGTAAATGTATTCCTTAGTGCTCATTTATCCTTTTAAAAAGAAATCTTTTAATTTTTTGGGGCCGAGCCGAGGCAGCTCAAATCGAATTGGTGGACCGGGCCGGGCTCACCTTAATGGACATGGCAACATTACGTCCGTTAGGGGGTATTTGTGTAACTTAGATTCTATAGCTAGGGCTTCGCGTCGTCTCCAACATTATAAACCCAGCCGGCCGTCCGTCCGCCCAGGGTTTTGGAGCGGCGACGAGGCGAGGACTCCGGCGGCCATTTCCACGAGAATCCATCGAAATGGTAGGTTCTCTACTACTCATGCTTATTTTGGCCTCTTGTCTGTCTTTGATTCATTTTGCTAGTATCTATCTATGTAGTTTTCCCCAGATCTATTTGGAATTTTACGTCTCTTCTTCAGTTAGAATTCAAGAATCCGATGATTTAGGATCGTATTGGGGTATGTTCTTGCTGTAAATCATATAAGTTGGATCTTTATTTTGCTATACTTATTGGAAAGATATGAAATATTGATCTATCTCACATGGAGTCTTACGTTTCATGCTTTGATTGTTTAGACATCAGAGCGGATTTTTTTCCGCAACCTGATAGGAAATTTTGCTAAGCAAGGACAACAATGATGCTTATATTCTTCGGCACTTATGGTGGATTTTTTTTTGTTTTGGGTCTTTTTGAGGGTAACATTTCAAGGGCAGCCTTTTTTGTTTTTTAATTTACTGTTAGTAGTGAGTGTGTAGGGAATTCATACTGGATTGTGTTTGGTGCAGCCGAAGCAGATTCATGAAATTAAGGATTTCCTTCTCACCGCGAGAAGGAAAGATGCCCGTTCAGTAAAGATCAAGAAGAGCAAGGATGTTGTTAAGTTTAAGGTTCGATGCTCCAAGTACCTCTACACATTGTGCGTGTTTGATACGGAGAAGGCCGATAAGCTGAAGCAGTCTCTGCCACCAGGTAGTGCTCTCTCTATCCAGTATCTGCTCTCTTGTATGTTGAAGGAAACCAAATAATTTCCCTAGAGTACTTGCTGCCAAAATTAATTAAGCCATATGCAATTTCACATCTTAATCCGACAATTCTATTGTGTGGTGAATTGCATGATAACATGCTTTTCTCGAGGATACATGTCATTGTGCTTAATAGAAAAGTCTATTGATGAAGAAGAACTTATATATAGGAAATGTTCGCTTACTTACTGCCTTACAGAGGTCCAAACTTGAGATTATTCTCTTACGGCATAAGTGCAATGTGTGATGATGTTTGGAAGTCATTTCTTTCTCTCTAGTCCTGAAGTAATAATGGTGACATGTATGATTTTTGTTTTTGGAAGATGTAAACTTTAAGACTGATACAAAGGTGAGAGGAAGCTTAGCATACAGTGTTGCGACTTGCGAGTAGAAAAACTTAAGTCTCGTTTGTGAATACTCAAAGAATCTTGGTGTGACAATGATGGCGTGACCGGTGGAAGCATGTGCAAAGTATAAATACCATGTAGTCTCAAGTGGTACGAAATCCGCAAGGCTGCTAGAATGGAAGCCTAACTATAAATTGGTTGATCTCCCATATAGTGTTAAAGATAGTGGGCGATCTTTATGTTTATTTCCAATTGGCATTTTGTAAACAGCAGTCATTAAAGGCATTAGGACATTGCTCACCCTTGATTGTCTTTTCTTAATCTGCAGGCTTGAGCGTCCAGGATCTGTGAAGATGGATTTAGCACCTCTCCCTTCCCAAGACAAGTTCTTGCTAATTGTTATCTTGCGACCCAGCAATCAGCTCCTATTTTTCTTTGTTTATTTCTGTTCTTTTTCATGTGGGAGTGTAGTGCTTTATTTCCTTATTGCTTTTTGGTATGAACTTGTGGGGGAGCTACAATTGAAATAGAGGAGGAATTTTATTTAACTGCACTGAGATTTTGTACTTTAGAATTTTCCACGGTTCTCTCTTTCCATATTCTAAAGTAGTAACGGTGTTGTTATGATTTTGATTCTGCACTCCAGGAATCCTTCAGCCCTATCTTATGGTCTTGTGGTACTGCTAATGATATTGGATGCAACTTGGCAGCGTATGCAAGACATTCTAAACTACCTCTGCCAAGTTTCATTTGATACCGTGTGCTAATTTTCCTCCCTATTCAACAAATTTTGCATGGAATGGAAAAAATATTGCCATCATCATTGGACCATATTAATCCCACTACCATATCACCATGAACCTAAAATTCAATGAACTGCAAGCAAAAGTGTGCATATATGGATTGGATTCATGTTTTACATTTCATTCTATCATGCTTGTGTGCTGCTTAAAAATGTCCCTGGAACAAACCCTGGTGAAAGCATCTAGCCTATCAAAGGGTGTGGGAATGAAATGCTACACTGGGGGACACAGCCAAGAGCCAAAGAGCTTGCAAGACAGTGCTCATTATGGTTTTCATCTGCTTGAATAAAATTCCTGTAATGAAGAAGTCACACTGCTTTTTTTTTGTCGCCAAAGAATAGCTTCCAACTGTAAGTATTGCCTTTCTTTGCTGCAGCTTCTAGTCGATTTGGCCCAATCTACATAAGGATCAACCAAGAAGAGTAGGAGATGATGCTTTAGTTGAACAAAATGGAGCAAACCGAAATTACTTCTAGTTTCCTGGTAGCAAGGTTGTTTCTGCGTATGGAATAGATTTTCTGTTCGCATCTAGCAGGCGATGTGCATAGATGTCAACAAACTTCAAATCTTTATCTCTATTTTCTCGTTCAAAGACAAGTGTTGTGTATTTTCTCATGCAGGCATTGCAAATATATGTCAAAACTAGCTACATACAAATGATTTATTAGCTAAAATGAGGCATTGCAAATATATGTCAAAACTAGCTACATACAAATGATTTATTAGCTAAAATGCTTTCTTCTTTCATCATGTAGACAAGGCACTTCTTTAACTTGGCAGTTTAAAGTACAAGAGTAATCTCATGCATGAAACAAATGAAATTGGTAGGGTCACAACAAAAGACTTTGAAATGCACTAAAGCAAACTACTATGATACTAAACCAAAATACTAGAGATATAGCTGGATACCTTGTCCATGAACCAGAAGCCAATGGTTGGCATATACTGCATCAGGTACATAACGAATAGTACAGGCTGCAAGACACATTTTTCAGTATCACCAAAATGTTAATTCAGAGGAATTGTAGAATAGAAAGACATGAGCAGGGCAGTTTTCTATTTCTAACAAAGGAAAGTGAGAGAATTTTATCGTATAGACTTTCTCGCCCTTTACTTTTGTCCTGTTCGTTTGCCATTTTGGCATAAACATCTAATGACTTTAATTAGCAGCTGAAACACATTCGATGTCCAAATTAGAGAAAAATTGAATACAAAAGACCAAGAGCTTAACCTGATATGATATCCAAGCTTCCTTTAGGTCATGTGTTGCAGCAACGATTGTTAGCTCTGCACATCTTTCTGATGACACACGTTTCTACTCAAAAAAGAATGCTGTAAGACGCATTAGTGGAACTATTTGCTGGCCCAATGGCCCAATGGCCCAATGGCTTTTTGCAATTAGCATAGAGACAGTTGATTCTTTCTTGAAAAAAGGGCACAAAATACTGGATCATAGTACTCATTCACCTATATTTTACACGCAAAGTGTAGATGTGCCCGTTTTCAAAAATGCATAGAAACATATTGAAAGAGTTCAAATTTGATATGTATGTGTTACATGGGCAAAGAATTCGTGCAACCATAGGCAAAGAAAACAGAAGCATTTCCACAAAAAATCGACTTTGAGAATTACCATGATACCTACTGTCAGGGCCTTGAGCCATGACATGGGCCTTGGTGCACGGCATCGAAAGTTGGCGCGGCCAAGTGCCCGATCGTGACTCGTGATCAGTGCCATGGGTCATATGAGGTTCGGAGGCCTCATGATAGCAAGCAATATGTCCACACGCATCATCCCCAGCATTGGCGCGAGGGTGGGACGCGGGGTGAGCAAACCAGCGAAGCGGGGAGCAAAATGCGTGCGCCAAATGAGCTTGGCGCACGGCATGATGCGATGCAACGCGGCACGATACGATGCGCGCGCGGCACGGCGACACTCAAGTCCGAGTGGGACTAGGAGTCCTAGTCGGACTAGGACTCCAATTCCTAGTACCACAAGGACTTGGCACTTCTTGACAAGGGTATTGGTGAGGTTTGGCACGAGCGAAATCGAAGATGACGCACGAGTCCTAGTCGGACTAGGACTCGGCGTGCCATGATGCGGCCAGCAAGACGCGCGACGCCATCGGGAACAATCCAACCATGCAAAAGCCTTAGATCCAGTTGGATTGGAACTATGAGAGGACTTGACGCGGCAAAGGTAAGCTTTGACGCGGGAAAAGTCCTTGTTGCTCGGGAGTTCTAGTCGGACTAGGACACGACTCGCTCCGACGGAAGGCGGTTGGCCATGGAGGCCAAACAGTGCGTGTCATTGAGGTAATTCCACTTGGTTTAGGATTCCCATATATGATGATACGGCAAATATGGAATATGACACGAGAGAAGTTGGTTGTGACTCGTGAAAATAGGAAGGTGTCCTATTTCGAGCCAATATGCGATGGAGCTTGGTAGATGCTATCCAAGGCAAGTTGCAGCACGACCTGGAGTCCTGATGAAGTGGACGACTTCATGATTGGTCAAGCAAGAGTCCAGATAAGCTTGAAGCCAATCAAGAGCCAGCAGTTGGTGTTGGACAATGAGTCTTTCTTAGATAGGAAAGCTTAGAGCCTTTCTCTATATAAGGAGGAGCCGGCCAAGATCTGGACCGTAGCTTAGGGTTGGGTTCTCTTTGTAATTGAGTGATTGTAACCAAGGGTTTGGGAAAGGGAGTTGAGAGTTTTTTTTGTAACAATTGCGTCAATAAAGAGAGCGGGCGAATCATTTGCCTACATCTCGTCTTCTTGTGTGTTTGCATGTGAAGAAGACGAGGGAGGGCTGGTCAAGAGGAGTCTCGACGCCATCATCGGACAAGTGAGAAAATTTTGTTCCCTTATTTACCCGGTGATACCTACTAGTCCAACTATGTTGAAAAAATTATGCAATCAAACCATGCTTTGGAAGGTGTAAAAATTAAAAATACCTACAAGAGCAACAATGGGGGGGGGGGGGGGGGGGGGGGTGGGGTCCCAACCTCAAAAGAACCACTTTGGGTTGATGAACTTGCTCCAGAAACTTTTGCTGTTTCTATTGGTCCAGGACAAACAACAGTAACTTTAATTCCTTTCTGATTGAGCTGCAATCACTTAACAGAATACCATGAGTGTAGGTAGATATGGAGATTGGCAAGTCAGTATCCAACCATCATATAGATAGAGCTAACAAATAAGAAGTTCTATATTAAAACCACAAAATGGATCAAAGGGCTACTTGTGCTTTTTTTTTGCCAACATGGAACTGAGTAAAGCATGAAGAATCAAATAATAATAGACATTGCAAGAGAGCAAGGATATGAATACAAAGAAAAATAATACCTCAGAACGGAAAGTATGAAAATATCCATTTAGAGCATGCTTAGTAGCAGAGTACACAGCCTGGCCTGGTGCAGGAGTCTTACCTGCAGCACTACTCATCTGCATGCAAAGGGATTTTGAGACTTAACAAAAATGACTCATTTATAAACAATTTCAAACATCAAAATACCAAGAAGAGTGCTTTAATGTACCACGACAAAGTGGCCTCTTCCTCTTTTCAGCATGAAAGGTGTGAGAAGCCTAGTAAGATTAATTGTTCCCAGGACATTTATGTTGAATGTAGTCTGAAATGATTTTCACTATGGTTACTTTTCAAAGAAATCTCAGAAGACCATAAATGAACTGGTGTGTTGGTACCTCGAGGCCTCCCGCAGTTTCATCTAAGGCATTTTTCTTCTGCAACCAAACAAGAAGAAGGGTGAGGACAATTACTAGGTACAAGTCAATTTCAGCTAAGGGCATCCATGTTTTATGGAAATATTAAATAGTATTTACCGCAGGCGTTGCTTGAATGCTAAATGTAAATTATACATGTTCTAGTTGGTGTGTGGTCAATAAATTAAACTAGTCATAGAAAAAAGAGAAAGAATACTTACAGGACGTTCAAAGGCTGCATTGTGAACCATATAAGCTACACCAGCACCAGAGAAAAAGGACTCAGCTTTCTCAACTGCTTCTCTAAGAAATGTTTCACCGGATGCCAGATCCAAAGGAAGTACCTCAGCTTCAGTATGTCGATATTTAGCTATTCACGTTTAGCCGGAACCAAAAAAAAAAATCTCTTCTTAAACCCCAAAACATAGAATTAGAAGATTAATTGTGGCTTCGAGCCTTGACCATATATGAGAAGGTCTATCCATTTAATTTGCAAGAAGATGACTACCAGCAATTTCGGCTTTCACTCGCTCCAGCTCTGTTACATTTCGAGCAGAGAGTATCAATTTTGCTCCTAAACCAGCAAACTGCTTCGCAAGGATCTCCCCTGGGAATCAAAAACATGATACCTCACATATCATTGAAATTCCTTAAACACAATAACCGAGAATAGAGACATAGACAAAGTTACATCATCCAATATTGCAATGTTTCAAGTTCTTAACTCCTTAAAAGCAACTACCTATTCACAAGCATAAAGTCTTAACTCAAATACATCACATAGGCAGACACCCAGTAAGATGCAAAAGAACTAAGCCAGTCGCCAATGGTTAAAAACCAAGGTACAAAATCAACTCAAATGTGATTTTCATGCCTTCATGTATGCACCCATACAGGGTGATTATAATTGATGGTGGTCTAGACAACAGTAACAAGGAAAGCAAACACCAGAAAGAGGGTATCAGGCCAACTTTCAACAACTTTGTTCCACCTTGCAAGTGAACAACATAACCTCCCACAAGCTTCAAAAGCACTTCCACGTCTCATTGAAAGCCATGTCCTTGCTACAATAAGGTCAAAAGCATTATAGAGCAAGGAATTCCTTATCCATCAAGAAACAAAGACAATTTAAAATGTTAGAAATGCCTGCTTTCTTCTCAAGAAGCTACTTGTTATTGCATCATATTGCCTCCAAAACACGAAGGGCACAATTTTCTGGAGTGGATCATACAAAAATTGGCATGCCAAGTATAACAACAAGCTTACATGATTAACCAATTCGCAAAATGCATCAATGTTCTGTAGGATATCAACAAAGACCCACACAAACAATTACTAGAATCCATGGCGCCACATTGATGTTCTACGATTTCTACTCAATTGAGCATCAAATTGAGAAAAAAAGAACTCATAAGTTGGATGATGAACATGGATACAATTAAGCGTCCTAAACATTCAAATTGAAAGCCAAAGCCAAGAATTCCATAGAGCTCACCAATTCCTCGGCTCGCACCGGTAATCCACACAACCTATTCAACAAATTAATAACCTATCAGCAAATAGGATATCAGTAACTAGTTCAAAGACAGCTGATTAAAAAGCATTTTGGGATCAAGAGAAAAAAGTACCTTGCCCTCCACAGCTTCCCGCTTTGCAGGTCCCTTAGACAGCAGCGTGAAATCCCCTAAAGAAAAAATCAAGATTCCTTTGAATTTTCCAAGATTAAGCAAGAGAACAACCTTAGGGCCGAATTAGAGCCTTAAAATGGCTAAGAAAACAAAAAAAAAAACAACAAGAGAAAGTAACGAAGAGCGAAAATAAGATCACAGTATGCGAGATTCACCATCGGCGGTGAAGAATTTGGCAAGGAGTCCGACGACAGCAGCGAGGAGAAGGAAACTAAGGATCAAGATGATCATCTCCTCGTCTTTCTCGGGAATCGCTTTGTTCAGTCTCAGAGACTTCCGGAGAGGATGATACCTCTCTTTATCCGGATTCGGACCCGCTAATGGAGTCGGATGAGAAAAAGAGAGGTCTAGCATCCGAAACAGTTGCCAATGATAGGATCCGCATCGATTGATTTGGCTACCGTTAGAGCATGTAGAGGTTAGACTTTATGAAATGAATAATATGAATAATGAAACAATACGAGGCTAAATTATCTTAGAGAAATCACCCATATTATATTTATTCCAACAAGTTAGGAAGCCACATGAGCCAGTTGATTCATTCATTTTTAATCGTGTTTAATTATCATGATCTTTTCATCAGTTTAAACGTGCTATAAAAGTTTTGATTTTGTTAATTGAGCAATAATGATTTAGCTTTCAAATCTTTTCTCAACTCTTCCTTTCTGCTGCTATAAAGGAATGAACCAATGATCACAGCTTGAAGACTAACAATAGACACCAAGCACTCAAGATCAGTTCCATTCATCAAGCCCTTTTTCTTTTTTCTTTTTTTGATGAGATGATACTATCATCAAGTTTGTAAAGCCACCTGAAGAGGCAAAGGAACAGAAGACAAACAACTGAAGCGTGCAGATAGAAAAACCAAATTAAGTGCTCATTAGGAACAGTTTGTTTCTTTACATCCCAATTAAGGAAAATAGGAGGGAAATATAAGGTGATCAAACTTAAACTCCTACTTGCCTTGATACATCACCTTCTTATATGAACGGAAAAATGTATACTCAGTGGATGGCTCGACGTAAACTAAGAGACAACCATAACCCATTGCTAAATCATTTCAGAAAAGGAGCTGATTTGCTAGATACTTTCTTCTTGTCACCAAAGATCATCTTGATAATGGAAAAACTCTCTTCGCTTGCTGAAGCGTCCACACGGTTGGCACCAATCTGTGAGACGATGACAATGCCAATTTTATCAGCATATTCAAGATGGTAGAAAGCCATAAGTATGTTGATAGCAACAAGGTTCAATTGATAGTGTTTTCTTCTGCATAGTAAATAAAAGTAAGCAACACAAACTTGTATCCTTGTCATGTATTTGCTTTAGTAGCTAGGCAATTCAAATCATTAATGTGTCAAAGAACCTCAATCGGCTAGCATCAGTCATTACTTGTCATTAATTAACAGATTGATGATTTTTTAACTTCTTCTTGAAGCTTTGAAATAGAGTCCAATGTTACTGTCAGACCAAAGAACTATATTTTGCATTAGTTGAAAGAGAAAACAGAGTCCAGTGGTACTGTCGGAGATAACACGGCAATAACATCAATAAAATAGCATAGGTCATCCCAGTTTTTTTGGAACAAAGAAAGCATCATTCTAGAGTTTGATTAGTAAGAGAGTTTACCAGGTCCATGAACCAAAATCCAAGAGTCGGCATATATTGCATCAGGTACATAACCAAGAGTACGGGCTGCAAGGAAAAGCATGAGGATATGTAAGAACAATTTTCTCTAGCCATTTTTTCACTTTGACCCGCACACAGCAGCAATCTATTCTCTCATTTCCTGTAGCACTGCTTTCTGTCTTCGCACTGCATGGAAGGCTATTCCACACCATTGCATACTTTTGACAGGTTATTTACTCATCAGAAGTTTCAAAATAATAACCTGATTGGAGATCCAGACTTCTTTTAGTCCATGAGCAGCTGCAGAAATGATTAGCTGAACACACCGTTCTAGCGGCATGGGTTTCTGTGATTAACAAAAGCATTAGAAGCAGCGAAGATCCAATAACCAGCATGGCCTATGACTTAATAGGCCTATCTAAACTGTTATTACTTCACGAGCAAATCATTTGTTATCTCACAGAATCAAAATACCACTGCCACAAGAAAGGAAGAAATATCTGTACAGATTTGACACATGCAGTTAAATGCACTCCTGGTGATCTTCATATAAATCCATAGAAGATACTAACTGTATGATCACAAAGAGCTAAGAAAAAAGAGTCTTGATCTTCAGGTATTTCTCATGATAGTATATGTGAAAAACTGGAAGAACTTGTCATTCACGAAGTCTCGTTTCTTAACTTAAACAGATTGCGAATAGTTAGCATTTAACAGCTTAAAACATAAAGTAGAAATTATCACAGATTTTTGTTGCTAATTCCAGCATTGGATGATGATTATACATACTTTTTTTCTTCCTTTTATATTTTCAGAAGAAGGGTATCCGATTGGAAGTCAACTGCTACTTCAAACTATGTCATTGTTTTGCAGTGAACTATAGGATTTCAAGGATTATTGTTTCAAATTTCACCAAAAAGAGAGGAAAAGACTTTTCTATGATCATTTCAATGGAAATCGATGTTTCAAGACAGGAGGCCATGTTAAGGATGATAGTCTCAAAGAGGCAGGATCATGAAATACTGAATTAAAACTGCACTAGTTACTCTTTTTTAGCCATATACTGCCGACAATTCTCCCATAACAAAAATCAATTCTTTTGCTTAACAAATTCACCATATTTAAATTGCAAAACTATATGATGCTCATCATCTTAAATTCTAGGTTTTTTTTTATCTGTCTAGCAGTCTATATATCTGTTATCACAATTCACAAACTTCAACCCAACAAACTAACAAACCAGGACACAAAGAACATACCTCGCCAGAATTGTTTCCATACAATTCAGGTTTAGAGTCTATTGGTCCAGGACAAACAACAGTGACCCTGATACCTTTCTGGTTAAGCTGAAACAAGAAAAGCTGATCTATAGCTCAGTATAGGCTACCATCACTAAGTAATTCACTTTAGAAGATGACCACAGGGCCAGCATAAGTAATTCACTTTAGAAGACAACCATAGAGCCACCATCACATTGATGCGTGGCATGATGATTTCCAAGTCTAATAGTCTGGAATAGAAGTACCTCAGAACGTAGCGTGTGGAAGTATCCATTAAGGGCAAACTTAGATGCACAATATCCAGTTTGACCGGGTGCAGGACACTTTCCAGCAGCACTGCTTATCTGCATCAAAGCAAAAGTTTAAAGAGGCAACATATAAGGATTCTTTAATACAATAGATGTTAAGATGCATTAGAGAAATCGCTTATCTCACCACTATAAAATGACCTCCCCCTCTTTCTAACATATATGGCACAAGAAGTCGAGTCAGATTTACGGCACCCACTACATTTGTCCACAATGTTTTCTAAATGAAAAGAATAAGATTCATAAATAACAGATTCTCAGAAAAATCAAAAACCAATGTTTAAGTTAACTATGGTGCTTTTTTTCGCACCTTAAGAGATTCCTCAGTGATCTCCACGGCTGGTCTCAGCTGCCGTTAAAGAGAGAGGTCAATCAAAATCATTAGAAGACGATAAAGACTATTCCTTCGATTGGGATAGTAATAACTAGAGTCAGGTTAGATTCCTTCTTTTTTTTTGTTTCTGAAAGAAGATAGTTCATTGCTCAACCTTATCGTTTAATAGGACATAAGAATGAAGAGAAAAAAAAAACCCACATACACAAGGATCATCGGCAGCATTATGGACCATGTAATAAACACCAGCACTAGAGAAAAAGCACTCTGTCTTCTTCACAGCTTCTTTAAGCGTCTCCTCGCCAGCTGCCAAATCTAAAGGCAGGATTTCCACTTCGATAGATGCATACTTAGCTATGCAGAAAGCAATCATAATTCAATAAACCTCTAAATTAGACTGTAGTAAAAATTCTAGTTTCTGCTAGGGCAGTAACAAGAAGATCAAAGTTTACGTGTATCACGCCGATGAAGAAAACGAAACCTATACTTTCTTGAGAGTCCTTACCAACAATATCAGATTTAACTCGCTCTAGATTGGGTACGCTTCTTGCAGAAAGTATCAACTTGGCACCTAGCTCTGCAAATTGTTTAGCGAGTTCCTCTCCTGCAAGTTATTACTAACCTTAGGCCAAGCAGAAGTAAGGGGGAAACTACACAATAAAACACCACACAACCATTCTAAAGAAGTAAGAACGTAGACTGACCAATCCCTTGGCTACCTCCTGTGATCCAGACAACCTGTTCATACCAAGAATCCAACTTCTCATTAGATTTAAGTCGAACACACTGAGCGCACACAACCATGGGGTCATCTAATCTCAATTCTCACCTTGCCTTCGATATCCTTGCGCTTCGCTCGGCCTTTCGAAATCACCGTCAAATCTCCTACAAACCCAACAAAAGCAAACCGATCAATAAAACACCAAGAAAACAGAGAAATAGAAAGAAACCAAGAAACTTTTTTTTGAAGAAGAACAAGGAAAAACAGGATGATGGTATCGAGGATCACCGTCGGCGAGGGCGAATCTAATGATGAATCCAAGAACAGCAGCCAGGAGCACACAGGCTAAGATAAGAGCCAGCATCTTCTTCTTCGCTTCTTCCACAGCTCTGCTTCTATAGTTGATTTGCTAGAAGCTTAGAAGCAATAGCTATCGATTTAGCTATGGATTTCGTAGTCTCGAGTGCTTGGAGCTGAGACGGTGATATAGATCTCCACCATTGAAGAAATCTTTGAGCTCCTACCAGAAGTCGACGGCCGAGACCCTCCATCGCTGAAACTGACCTTAGACTAGAATAATAGTAGGCGAATAACTAACTTATTCCAGCGCTTCAGTTAAGCACTCCTCTGAGAATATTTTTATGTCTTAATTCATATTTGGCGCGGAATTCGAATATGGGTGAAATATTCCCTCTGGAGAAGACAAATAGAATAAAAATTAAAATCTCTAAATAGGTCTTGATTAAATTATTTTACTCCAACATGTTAGGAAGTCACGTGAACCAGTTGATTCCTTCGTTTCGATCGTGTTTAATTATCATGATCTTTTCATCAGTTTAAACGTGTTATAAAAGTTTTGATTTTCTTAATCGAGCAATAATGATTCAGCTTTAGTAAGATTTAACTGAGGGTGAGCATTAAACATCAACTCTTCAAATCTTTTCTCAACTCTTCCTTTATGTTGCTATAAAGTAATGATCCAATGATCAGAGCTTGAAGACTTATTAATAGACACCAAGCAACTAAGCTCAGTTCCATTCACCACTACAGGAAGCATTTTAGGACTGCAGTTCTGCAATACCTTGCATACTAATATACTATCATCAAGTTTGTAAAGCCACCTGAACAGGTAAAGGAACAGAAGACAAACAACTGAAGCGCGCGGATAGAACAACCAAATTAAGTGCTCATTAGGAACAATTTGTTTCTTTACATTCCAATTAAGGAAAATAGGAGGAAAATATAAGGTGATCAAACTTAACCTCCTACTTGCCTTGATACATCACCTTCTTATTTGAACGAGAAAGATGTATACTCAGTGGATAGCTCGAGGTAAACTAAGAGACTGCCGTAACTCATTGATAAATTATTTCAGCAAAGGAGCTGATTTGCCAGATGCTTTCTTCTTGTCACCGAAGATCATTGTGATAATAGAAACAGGCTCTTTGCTTGCTGAAGCGTCCAAACGGTTGGCACCAATCTGTGAGACAATGACAATGCCAATTTTATCAGCATATTCAAGATGGTAGAAAGCTATGAGCATGTTCATAGCAACAAGGTTCAATTTTTTTTTTTTTTTGACAAAAAAAAAAAGCAACAAGGTTCAATTGGTAGTGTTCTTCTGCATAGCAACTATAACAAAGCAACACTTATCATTAATTTGCTTTAGTAGCTAGGCAATTCAAATCATAAATGTGTCAAACCACACTCAATCGGCTAGCATCAGTCATTACTTGTCGTTAATTAATGATCGATGATTGTCTTGACTTCTTGAAGCTTTGAAAGAGAGTCCAATGTTACTGTCAGAAACAATCTGAATAACTAGATTTTGCATTAGTTGAAAGAGAAAATAGAGTCCAATGCTAGTGTAGGAAATAACATGGCAAGAACATCAATCAAAAGGCATAGGTGATCCCAGTTTTTTTGGAACAAAGAAAGCATCACACTTGAGTTTGATTAGTAAGAGAGTTTACCAGGTCCATGAACCAAAATCCAACAGTAGGCATATATTGCATCAGGTACATAACCAATAGTACGGGCTGCAAGGAAAAGCATGAGGATATGTAAGAAAAATTTTCTCTAGCCATCTTTTCACATAGACCCTCACACAGCAGCAATCTTTTCTCTCATTTTCTGTAGCATTGCTTTCTGTTTTCGCATTGCGTAGACTATTCCCCACCATTGCATAGTTTTGAGATATTATTTACTCATCAGAAGTTTCAACATAATAACCTGACTGGAGATCCAGACTTCTTTTAGTCCATGAGTAGCTCCAGAAATGATTAGCTGAACACACCGTTCTACTGGCATGGGTTTCTGTGAAGAAGAAAACCATCAGAAGCAGCAAAGATCCAATATGTAGCATGGCCTATGACTTAATAGGCCTGTCTAAATTGTTATTACTTCACGTGAAAATTATTTATTATTTCCCAGAATCAAAATACCTCTACCTCAAGAAAAAAGAAATATACAAATGTGAAACATTCAGTTAAATGCATTCCTGGTGACCTCCATATACATCCATAGTAAGAGCTAAGACAAATGAGAGTCTTGATGTTCAGGTATTTCGCAAGATAGTATATGGAAAACTGGAAGAACTTGTCCTTCACATAATTTCCTTTCTTAACTTAAACTGATTGGGAATAGTTAGCACTTAACAGCTTGAAACACAAAATAGGAATTATAACAGATTTGGATGCTAATTCTAGCTTTGGATGATGATTATACATCTTCTTTTCTTCATTATGATATTTTCAGAAGAAGGGTACCCGATTGGAAGTCAAATGCTGCTTCAAACTGCATCATCGTTGTGCAGTGAACTATAGGATTTCAAGGATTTCACCAAAAAAATAGGAAAAGACTTTTTTTATGATCATTTCCATTGAAATCAATGTTCAAGTCAGGAGGCCATATTAAGGATGATTGAGTCTCAAAGAGGCAGGATCATGAAATGTCGAATCAGAACTGCACTAGTTACTTTTTTTTAGCCATATACTGATATACTGCCGACAATTCTCCCATAACAAAAATCAATTCCCTTTGCTTTACAAAGTCATGAAATTTAAATTGCAAAACCATATGATGCTCATCATATTAAATTCAAGGTTTTTTAATCTGTCTACATGTCTATATATCTGCTATCACAAATTTTAACCCCACAAACTAACAAACCGGGACACAAAGGACATACCTCACCAGAGTTGTTTCCATGTACAGGTTTAGAGTTTATTGGTCCAGGACAAACAACAGTGACCCTGATACCTTTCTGGTTAAGCTGAAACAAGAAAAGCAGATCTATAGCTCAGTATGGGCTACCATCAGTAAGCAATTCACTTTAGAAGATGACCATAGAGCCATCATCATATTGATGCTTAGCACTGATGAAATCAAAGTCTAATAGTCTGAATAGAAGTACCTCAGAACGCAGCGTGTGGAAGTATCCATTAAGGGCAAACTTAGATGCACAATATCCAATTTGACCAGGTGCAGGACATTTTCCAGCAGCACTGCTTATCTGCATCATTGCAAAAGATTAATGAGGCAAAATATAAGGATTCTTTAAAACAAGAGATGTTAAGATGCAATAGAGAAATTCCTTATCTCACCACTATAAAATGACCTCCCCCTCTTTCTAACATAGTTGGCATAACAAGTCGAGTCAGATTTGCAGTACCCACTACATTTGTCATCAGTGTTCTCTGAATGAAAAGAATTAGACTCATGAATAACAGATACTCAGAAAAGTCAAAAACCAATCTTTAAGATAACTGCGGTGCTTTTTCATACCTTAAGAGATTCCTCAGTGATCTCCTGGGATGGTCTCGGCTGCAGATAAAGAGAGAGGCCAATCAAAATAATTAGAAGACAATAAAGATTATTCCCTTCGATAGGAATAGTAATTACACAGGATTACTAGAATCAGGTTAGGTTCCTTATTTATTGTTTCTGAATGAAGATATTTTAGATCTACTGTATCGTTTAATAGGACATAAGAATGAAGAGAAAAAAAAAGCCACATACAAGAGGATCATCGGCAGCATTATGGACCATGTAATAAACACCAGCACCAGAGAAAAAGCACTCTGTCTTCTTCACAGCTTCTTTAAGCATCTCCTCCCCAGCTGCCAAATCTAAAGGCAGGATTTCCACTTCGACGGATGCATACTTAGCTACGGAGAAAGCAATCGGAAGTAAATAAATCTCTAAATCATACTGTGCTAAAAATTCTAGTTTCTGCTATGTCAGTAACAAGAAGATCAAAGTATATGCCTATCGCGCCTACGAAGAAAACGAAACTTATACTTTCTTGAGAGTCCTTACCAGCGATATCAGATTTAACTCTCTCTAGATTGGCTACGTTTCTTGCAGAAAGTATCAACTTTGCACCTAGCCCTGCAAATTGTTTAGCGAGTTCCTCTCCTGCAAAATTATTACTAACATTAGGCCAAGCGGAAGTAAGGAGGAAAGTAAACAACAAACAATAAAACACCACACAACCATTCTAAAGAAGCAAGAAGGTATACTCACCGATCCCTTGGCTAGCTCCTGTGATCCAGACAACCTGTTCATACCAAGAATCCAACTTCTCATTAGATTTAAGTCGAACACACTGAGTGCCAACAATCCAACCCAATAAAAAAGGGCCATAGTGCACACAACCATGGAATCATCCATTCTCATTTCTCACCTTGCCTTCGACATCCTTGCGCTTCGCAGGGCCTTTCGAAATCACCGTCAGATCTCCTACAAACCCAACAAAAGCAAACCAATCAATAAAACACCAAGAAAACAGAGAACCAGAAAGAAACCAAGAAAGCTTTTGGAGAAGAACAAGGACGATGGTATCGAGGATCACCATCGGCGAGGGCGAATCTAATGATGAATCCAAGAAAAACAGCCAGGAACACACAGAGTAAGGTAAGGGCCAGCATCTTCTTCTTCGTCTCTTCTTTCGCAGCTCTGCTTCTATAGTTGATTTGCTAGTAGTGGTAGCTATGGATTTCGTAGTCTCGAGTGCTTAGAGCTGAGATGGTGATATAGACCTCTCCACCATTGAAGAAATCTTTGAGCTGGTGCGCAAAATTCCACAGCCGAAAGCCTCCATTGTTGAAACGAGACCTTAGACTAGAATAGTAGTCAGCGAATGACTAAGAGCATCTCCAACCGGTCTCTATATCTTGTAGGTTCTATGAAGATATCATCTATATCTTCTTAAATTGATCAATATCGAGTATTTTTTAAAGTAAATATTTAATGTAATTTAATTTATAAAGTCATTTAATATATTATAACTTAACTAATACCTAAATTTTCAATAATTTTGATCGATAATTTTACATGATTAGATGCATTCTGAGAATTAATTTGACACTAAGTTTGTATCATTTGAATAAAAAATAAAAACATGATGAATTTCAAATAATTAAAAAAAAATTCCCTAAAATCTTTACCAAAATATCCCCTAAAATGCATTCCGGCCTTAAATTCCCGTCAACATGTATTCCCCCCAAAAAATGCTTCCTACATTCTCTATAAATGAAAAACATACCATCACTCTACTTCATCATCTCATTTTCTTTCCAAATCCATCTAAGTTCTGGCCACAACCACACCGCGAAAATGAACTCTAGAATAGGCCCATCTCATCTATCGGCTTCCTCTGATTCTAACGACGAGCGTCTTTCTATGTCGCATTTTCCTGATGTTGTGGGTGAAATTGACACGTGAGAGGAAGAAGAAACAACATATTTCCAATTATATGTCTCCAACAATACGCTCATAACCCAGCTTCTTGAAGAAGATGACAAGCCTAAACATAGAGGTTCAATTCTTGGGCATTTAGTCGTCAATCGTGAAAGAGAAGAAGGTCATGCTCGATTATAGAATGACTACTTCTCGCCAAACCCCACCTACGATGAGGTCAAATTTCGGCGAAGGTTTCGTATGTCCCAAACTTTATTCCTTCGTATTGTTAATGCTATGTGATAAGACTTGAAAAGTGCATAAATTACTCTTATAATTTGGCTTTATTAGTCTCCGAGCAATACTTCACTAATTATCTTTAACCTATTTCAGGTACAAAAGACCTCAGTAAGAGTTAGATCAAGTTTGGAGTTAAAACGAGCACATTTGGGCAATTCTAGCATAAATGATCGATCATCACAACATGAAAAGATCAATCATTTTATATGCATTAATTTGACAGAGCGCACCAGTTCAAAGGATCGATCATTTATGTGCGTCAACAGTGGCAGAGAGTAAGGTTTGAAAAGATCGATCTTCCTCCATGGAATGATCGATCACCCACGGACGTGACCCACAATACAAGAACATGATCGATCATCCTTTACGGTGCGCAACTAGCGATAGAAGACTAAATGATCGATCTTCACCCTATGAAGATCGATCATTCCTTTATCCGTGAAGAAAATCAAAGGCCCAGATCTAATCTGATGGAATGGTGTTTCCTAGATTATAAATAGGCATTTTCTAGGATTTTGGGTCTCGCTGGTTCCTCTCTTAGGGGCTTCTCCCTTGGAACTTGGAACTTTATCTTTGTTTCTTTTTCCTCTTTTAAACTTTTCTTTTTAGAATCTCTTGGAGGAAATCCATGGCGGAAAAGCTTCATCAACTTTCATCCATGAATCAAACCCAAAAGATGACTAGCTAAATCAAAGAATAGTTGCTGAATATATATATATATATATATATATATATATATATATATATATTATAAATGTATCAAGGAAATAGATAATCCCCTTACTTGCTTACTACTAACTTGTTAATTCATATTAGTTGCAAGTGGATGAAAGGAGAAAATAAGAAGAAGAGGGGATATGAGAAGAGGGACTCTAACACTTACTACTTACAAGAAGATAGAAAGGAGAGTAAGTAAAAGAAGCAATATGAGAACATAAGAGGAGCTCAACCTCATTACTCCCTTCATTCGTTCACCCCATGCCTATTTATAGGCAAATGGGATGATATGAAGACAAAGCATCATTGAATGCTTTGTCTCATATCTACAATACAATTTCTATCAAATAGTCATTCATCAATAGTGGGCATGTGATCTGTCACGCCCCAGCCCAGGAAACCCATCCCGTACCGAGACATGAGGGAGAAACCTACATCTACTGACAACCAACAGCGGAGACAATTACAATAAACAAAAGGCGGAAGTAAAGTTAACATTAACTATAATAAAACATTAAATACATCAGAGTTATACAAAGTTTACAACATTTACAATTATCAAAAAAAGAAATTACATCTTCAGGGGTCTCCGCAAAAGCACAGACAAAGCCGTCCTGGCCCTCAAACATGATCGGCTGGCGACGCGCTGCCGCAGGACGAACACCGGGGGCCCACAGGAGAAGCACTGGTACCTGCACCTACAACAATACGGTCCAGGTAGGAATGAGCCAAAGCTCAGCAGGGTTCTACTCTACGACACTCACAAGAAAAAGCGACACCAACCGTACTGACTCTGTGCCAAGAACCGAGGCCTGTCAAGGATCCCATAAATCCCGTCAATAACCCGAAGGGCACATGTCCGAAGTACGTCCTCTGATAGCCACTGCTCAAGGGTGGTTCACCTCCGACAATCCTTTACACAGGGTGGACATGACACTACCCGTAGGACACCCCTCTCCAATCGGAACCTCCACACTTGGTGGACGACCGAGGTTACGACAACTATCTCCCAGCACTCAAAGCACAGAGTCAACACACCCCTAAACTCCAGATCAAAGGCTAAGTCCAAACCGGGAACTCACCCGTCCCCTCGTTACCCCCTCAAGGTTCCTACCCATGCAGACCTCTCCCGTCTCAACAGGGAGAACCTCATCCCATGCAGGACACCCTATAACGGGGTAACGCTAACCACAACTTAGCATTTGATACTGGAGTACTAGGGACAACCCCAACCCACGATTAGCCTATCATGCCTATAATGCGTAAAGCAGCAGACAAATAATAAAGAAGGCGGTATAAGCAGGCATCAAGTAGGGGCACACCTTCGCCCCATTTATACTAAACACTCCCGAGGGTCATGACTCCCTCGGTTCACCACAAAGCAGTAAAGGCATACATGTAATCATAAGCAGTAAGGGCATACATTCAGCCCATTTATTCTACACAATCCCGGGAGTCACCACTCTCTCGGTTCAACCACAAAGCTATAAACACTCAACAGTTACTAACTATACTGCTAAACATATCAGAAAGCCGGACACAAAACCATCATAGCAAGCCCGGCGGGCAAAACCGCTAAAATCGCATGTATATGGAGCCCCGCGGGCAAAACCGCCTCAAACAGGCATTCTGGCATAAATCGGATCGATCCAACCCCTTTGGATCGATCCGAACAGGCCTTGGATCGATCCAACTAGCACTTGGATTGATCCAAGTCACCCCTGGATCGATCCGGCTAGGGAAAAACAAAGAGAACACCCACTGCCGATCGATCCAGATCGGCCTTCGGATCAATCTGACTAGCCTCGGATCGATCCAACACACCGTTGGATCGATCCGGCTAGTCAAAACCCACATTCACTCTCAGGCATCGTTCCAGGGAGCCTCGTATCGATCCGAACCTACATCAGGATCGATCCGACTTCCCCCTGTGGACGAGCCATCTTGAGTGCGGCTTAGATCGATCCGACACCCACTCGGATCGATCCGACAAGCCGCTCCGATCGATCCGGCTCAACCAAGGGTCGATCCGAGCAGACCCGCCGGCCAGCGTCGACGGCGCTCTCGGCCGAAAAAAGACACCAAACCTCACTAAACTTGGTGTGCTGGTAGCCAAGAGGATCAAGAAGCTACTCAAGGCTTCAAAACCGGAAAACATCAACGAGACAAGGAAATCCAATGAAAACAAAATCGGATTCAAACCTTCTAACCAAGCCGGAGTCTTAAGTAGGAACCCTACTTCTACAGCGCAGTTTCAACCCACGAAGCTAAGCCTAGGATCTTCCTCACACCGCCACGGTCCCAATGAGCCTCCAAGCTCCAGAAACGGTGGCCGGAGGAGGGAGAACGGCGACGAGGAAGGTTCAGCCGGCAAATGGGAAGAAGCAGAGCTCACGCGAGGAAGAAGGGAGAGGAAGGGAAAGAGAGGGGAAGCAGGATAAGACCGGGGAAAGGTGGAGAAGGGGGAAGGAAAGTCTTCCCTCCCCTGACAGGGGAGGTGACGGCCGCTGTGGCCGTCCTGTCGAACTCCACCGACAAAGACTCTCTCGGGGCGGGTGAGATCGATCCGCATGGCTTGTCGGATCGATCCGGCTAGCAAGGCCATATCGATCCGCCCAAGAGGTGCGATCGATCCATCTTCCTGGCATTGAACGATCGATCCTTCTAGCAAGGAAGGATCGATCCATCTTCCGCAGGAAGCTAAACTTGGGTTAAAACTTAAACCCAAGCCCGGATCTTTCGATCCCGGGTCCACCTAGCTATTCTACTCAAACACATACACCAAAACAAGTCTTGTGTGTGCACACGTGAGTGTGAAACAAACCAACAATGCGCAATTTACCAAATTACCCTTGCGGTCAACGGCGAGCCACAGGAATAGAGGAACGGGTCCTCACATGATCTCATTCACATGCACATAGTTTACAAAACTCCACCTTAAATGACTAAAATATGCCTCGTTAAAAACCCGGTGGGATAAAAACTTAGCAAAAGAAAAGAGTACACTATTCTTACTTAGAAAGGTATTAGGCTATCAAGACTGCCTCCTTAAAACCTTACCAAGGAAAACCCAGTGGGAAAAACCTTAGCGAAGGAAAAAGAGTACAGTTCCTGAATACCTTCTAAGATCATAACTCCCCCTCATGAAGATATAAAGCAAACTTCTGGTGCTCAACATAAGGGATCCTTGAGACGACGCATTCCGATGTCATGCATTAGGTTTCTGAATGTTGTTGTCGGTAGTGCCATTGTAAATAGATCGGCCAAGTTATTGTTGGAGTGTATCTGTTGGATATCAATATCGCCGCTCTTCTGAAGCTCATGCGTCTAGAAGAACTTTGGTGATATATGCTTGGTTCTGTCGCCTTTGATATAGTCGCCTCTAATTTGAGTGATGCACGCGGCATTATCTTCATATAATATCGTCGGGGTATTTTTGATTGAAGATAGTCCACAAGTGTCTTGAATATGCTATATCATGCTTCTCAGCCAGATACACTCTCGACTTGCTTCATGAATAGCAAGTATTTTAGCATGTTTGGAAGAGGTGGCGGTTAGTGTTTGCTTCATAGATCTCCAAGATATGACAGTGCCACTGTGAGGACCTGCCCCTCTTTTTCCTTTTGGCTTGTGTTGACCCCAAGGGCAATTTGGGAAATTGCGCCTTGGCGGTCGTTCTACACTTGGTGCACACACACAGACCTTGTTTGGTGTTTGTCTTTGTTAGAAAGGTTAGGTGGGACCTAGTTTGGGAGTTCTGGGCTTGGGCCCGTTTTCCAGCCCGGGTTGGCACTTCTGGGCAGGGAGGATCGATCCTTTGGTCGTGGAGGATCGATCCTACCTGTGCCTGGAAGTCTTTGTCGGTGGCTTTCGAAGGACGGCCACCGCGGTGGCCGTCGCTTCCCCTGTCAGGGGAGGGGAGACTTTTGCTCCCCTCCTTCGCCTTTCCCCCGGTTTCGCCGGCTTTCCCCGGCCTTACCCCGCCCCTTCCCCTGCTCTTTCCTCCTTCTTCCTTCTTCTTCCCAGCGAGAGCTCTGCTTCCCCTGTTCCGGCCGCCCCTTTTCCTCCTCCGTTCTCCCTCCTTCGGCCACCGTTCTCGAAGCTTGAAGGCTCATTGGAACCGTGACGGCGTGAGGAAGATCCTTGGCTAGGCTTCGTGGATCGAAGCTGCTCTGAGGAGGTAGGGTTCTCACTCAAAGCTCCGACTGTTTTTGAAGGTTTAAATCCGGTTTTGTTTCTTGATAAATCTCCTTGTGGAGTTGGTGCTTTCCGGTTTTGAAGCCTTGAGTAGCTTCGTGATGCTTAGATCTACCAGCCCACCAAGTTTGGTGAGGTTTGGTTGTGTCTTCTGGCGGTTCTCCGGCCGGAAGTACGCCGGAACCCATCAGGATCGATCCTCCTGGGAGGAAGGATCGGTCCTTCTGGTGTTGGCTTGCTGCGCCCAGCACATGATCGATCTTCTTATGGGAGGAGATCGATCATGGGGCCTGGGTTAGCATGGTTACCCCTTCATCCCGAGAAAGATCGATCTTCCTGGGAGGAAAGATCGATCTTCCTTGGTGCGTCTGGAAGGGAGCCCTCTGCCTTGAGAAAGATCGATCTTCCTGGGAGGAAGGATCGATCCTTTTTGTCTCGGCAGTGAGGGGAGTTCACTGTTGCTTGAATGATCGATCCTTCCTTGGTAAAGGATCGATCCTTCAGTAGCAGAGAAGGTTTTCAAGGGTTTTGCCCGCGGGGCTTCGCATGTAGTGAGTTTTGACGGTTTTGCCCTTGGGGCTTATCATGTTGTTCATCATGTTTGAATGTTTACTGCTTTGTGGTTAACCGAGGGAGTAATGAACCCTCGGGAATGCTTAGTGTAACTGGGTCATGGGTTATGCCCTTTTATCGCTTTATGGTGAACCGAAGGAAGTCATGATCCTCGGGAGTGTTTAGAATAAATGGGCCGAAGGTGTGCCTTTGTTGTGTTACCTGTTACTGCTTTCCCTATTCATATCCTGCCCTGCTCCTGTGCATTAGACATGCTAGGTTAGACTGGGTGGGGTTGACCCGTGGACTCCGGTGATCTAGGACTAAGCGTGGGATGCCGTTACCCCGGTAAGGGTGTCCTACAAGTATCGTCCGGCCCACCCTGTGTCAAGGACCGTCGGAGGTAGCCCAGTCCTTGAGCAGTGGCTATCGGAGGGACGTAAGTTGGACAGGAACCCTGGGGGGGGGGGAGGACATCGATGGGATCGATGGACTCCCTGGCTAGGCTTAGTCTTTGGGTCAGGAGTTAGGGGTCCTGTTGGCTCTGTGGCTTGGAGTACTGCGAGATGGTAGTCTTAACCTCGGTCGTTCCGCCAAGTGTGGAGATCCCGCTTGGAGAAGGGTGTCCTACCAGTAGCGTCATGTCCACCCTGTGTCAGGGATTGTCGGAGATGCCCACCCCTGAGCAGTGGTTGTCGGAGGGGCGTACTTGGGACAGGAATCCTTCGGGTTAGTGACGGGATTTATGGGATCCTTGGCAAGCCTCAGTACTTGGCCTCAGGGTTGGTTCGTTGGGTTTGCCTTCTTAGCGAGAGTGGTAGAGTAGGACCCTGCTGAGCTGTTGCTCATTCCTACCTGGACTGTGTGTTTGCAGGTGCGGGTCCCCGTTCTCCTCCGGTGCTTCCCTGTCGGCAGTCTCGTGGCAGCGTGCAGGATCCTGACCATGTCTGAGGGTCAGGATGGGTTCGTTTGTGCATTTGCGGAGACCCCGGTGGGTGGTGTAGCTTCTTTTTGGGGACTGTTGATCCCTTGTAGCTTGTTGTACTAGAACCCTGTTAACTCTTTTATTACTGTTTTGTAATAAATGTTAATAGTTGTTGTTTAGTCCTTTGCTTCCGCTTGTGCCTGTTGGCAGCTGTTTCCACCAGCTGGCCGTAGTCTCAACTGTTTCCGCCAGTTGAGGCTGTAGTTGTAGGTTTTTCTCCCTCGTGTCCCGGCCCGATCTGGGTCCTGCGGGTCGGGGCGCGACAGCCACCATATAGGAAAATATAGCCTGTTTGTGATTTGGCCTTATGTGGATCAAAGAGATAACCAGCATCTGCATAACCAACCAACTGTAGTCTCGAACTATTTGAGAAAAATAGTCCAAGATCTGTAGTTCCACAGAGATAGCGCAATATGTGCTTGATCTTATTCCAATGTTTTCGAGTTGGTGTAAAACTGTATCTTGCCAGTACATTAACTGCAAAAGCTATATCAGGCCTTGTGCAATTTGCAAGATACATGTGTCGCGCCCCGACCCGCGAAAGCCCAACCGGGCCGGGGCGACGCGAACCGAAACCTACAAAACGCGGAAAAAGACGGCGAGGGTTCCGTCTAACCTATTGGTCTCTCTAGCAATTCATCAAAAACCCCCAATTTAAAACAACAATTAATTAGCAGAACCTCGAACCACAGATTCAAAACCCAAAGTGTTTAATATACATATCCTCGGAGAGGGGAAGATCCAAATACAACATTACTCCCGTATGAGACTAACTAACAAAAGGGTATAAAAGCAGTAAAGATCGCCACCTCTCAAAGTTCACCAGGCGCCGCCGCACCGCCGACCAACTGGCCGGTAGGGGCCACAGAGGAAGAACTGATACATGTACCTGCAAAACGCGGCCTAGGTAGGTGTGAGCACTAAGCTCAGTATGGTTCTACACTACGACTCACAGAAGGAAGAGGGAAACGCAACAGTGTCGCCCTTAAGTAGAACATGGGTGTATACAGGGGTTCATAACCCCACCGCGTGTCCCTGAGGCCCAGGAGCAGACCTCAGTAGCAGGAACAACACTGGCGACACACAACTGCAGGGAACGATACTACAGGCGGGAAAAAGGCACCGCTGAGTAGACAACTCCTCTACCCCAGGGTCCGCACAGTGGGACACCAGCTACACCTCAGCATCCGACTCAAGGCCGACACGACCTCTACAATCATCAAGCAACAAGTTTACCAGTTGTCACGCCTCGACCCAGAAAACCCATCCAGATCGAAGCGTGAGCCACCTAAACCTGTTTACATCATCAATTGGCGCACAAGTATACAACTGCTATGAATTTAAACACTTGATCCTCAAATTTATACAATGAGATTTCGACAGAATCCCCTTTATAATTATAACACAGGAAACCTGTACATTTGATAATTTTACAACTTTACAACTTGAACTTCGATACTTGACAAATTACAATCAGGACAAAAATGATCAATCAATACATTCCTCAAATATCTACATTAAAGAACGTACAACATTTCTCCAATACAATTAAATTAATAATCATACAATTCTGTTCTCGAATATCTCATATTATACATCAATTTATACATCACTGATTAAAACTGTAAATTATCTGCACAAGAACTCCTCGACGCTCCAAGTCCTCGATCACCTCGAAATGCTGCGCCATCTTCTAAAGGAATACCTGAAAGAAGGAACTGCATCGACCTGCATCGCCGATGCAGGCCAGGTAGGGTGAGCAACAATGCCCAGTAGGGTTCTACTCTACGTCGCATAGAAAGGAAGGGAAAACTGCAACTGTGTCGTTTAAGTCTAAGGAATGCCAAGGGTCCCATAACCCTATCGATGCTCCAAGGGCTCCCGTCATGAACCTCTCTCTTGAACATGTTACCAAGATCACCCTAAGCACCAACAGGGGAACGGTACCATGCGGGATCACCCTTACCCAAGAACAAACGAGAGGAAACAAAGACTGCGGGCTCCTGTCCAGGTACCACCCTGCCCAGTCATACCATCTCTCACGGGGACACACATGTCAGGGAACGTATCGACAACCATCCTTAGCACTTGGCCTTGGAGACCGACACGACCTCTACACCTCAAATATAAATATATACTCCGTAGTCGACTATAGCAATAACCTCAAATGATATCCAACATAATCATTGATGACAATCACGTCCTAATCCTCGACTACCCAAACCCCGGTCCTAGGGCTAGATCCGGGCTACCCGAGAACCCCGGATCGGCGATCGAATCCATCGCCCGCACCTAGCCTTAATGCTTCTAATGCATACGACATGCATGAGCCTACGCAAACAACTAGGCCTAGGTGTCTCTACATGACATCTCATCAAACATGTCCAGTTTAGCATGTAAGATATAAAAGAGAACTAAGCTATTTCACATGGCACCACTGGCCCGCACATTATTGCCATTCCCACAAAAGAAATAGAAACGGGCACACCGCCGATCCTAGGCTTTAAACATGATATGAGGATGTGCAGGATTTAAAAGAGAGAAGAATATATCCAGCACTATAAAATAACAATGCATGTAGCAGTGGAAGACATGGGCAGTTCTATTTAGAATTAGGGTGCATTCTCATTATAGGAGTTGTCCATTCCATGGGGATATCAAACACCCAGTGGAAAACCAGATACAATCAAAGCATAACCGTTCACTTCAACTTGAATATTCAAGCTAATCAGATGTACCATGACATGAACAAGAATTAGAACTCATAATCCGGTATTCAATCGTTGATAGCCTAATATTCAGGTAGCAGAAGGGAACTAAGCCTAGCAATACATAGAGATGAAGCATAGCAACATATCAACCCATAGAAAATCCAGCAAGACTCAGAGAATGCAAGTAAAGCATTAGAGATAAGAGGGTAGCCTCACAGAGATTCTAAGCTAGTATGCATCTTGACAGAAACAGCATGGTAAGAGGGAAGAGACTCCTCAATCCGGAAACAGGGGAAGAACACCACAAGAAACCACGGGGACAGGGCATGGCAGTAGCAAATATCTTGAGCATGCAAGAAAACAGAGAAGAGCACCAAGGGCATCCTTTGAGCAAATAACTGGGAGGAATCCAACAGAACAAATGTCACCGGAAAACAGGGCAAGCACAATAAATCCAACCCCGATGCAATCCTATGGCCTAATCTATGCTAGTAGAGTCTAAACCAAGTTTAGGCTAGAAACCCTACCTCTAAATCACTTCTCCCTCTTCTTCTCCGGCCGCGATTGTCGTCCCCGAGCTCGCCGTCGCTCGCACGTCGCCGCTGCTCCTCTACTCCGGCCGTGGGTCGCCTCCAGTCGTGGTCGCCGGCTCACCAAGCTCTCCGCCGTCTCCGTGAACGCCGCCTCCCTCTCTCCTCAGCCGTCCGCCGCCGCTTCCTATCGGCACCGTCTCCCTCTCTCTTTCTCTCTCTATCGGGTGAAGTAATGCCCTAATGAGAGAGAGAACGGGGGTTAGGTTTTAACTAATGGCTACTTAAGTCCAAGGCCCTTCGATCCTCATCAAATGGATCTCGCCCGTTCAGATCTAGATCTACTAGATCAAGCCCCGATCCTCAGATCTAGATCACCCCTATGGGTCTACTCAAACACATACATCATCACAAGGCCGTGTGTACGTTACGCGCATGTGAAATCAACTCCGCTAAGGGTAATTTACCAAATTACCTCCGGAGCCGCAACGATCAAAGGAGATCGCGAGGCAAGTCCCACCAAACCAAACCAAACGAACCAGACCCTCGACCGACGCGGTCGGACCGGGTTGGAGGTACGGGTCCTCACACCAGTCTTCTAGGCCTATCATCGAATCGACTAGATACCACCATTCGAACCGGGTCCAAACTACCCAACCCCGGTCCTAGGGCTAAGTCCGAGCTTCTAGCCTCGGGACGACGACCCATAGATCACCCACTCCCTAACCATGCAACTAATGCACAAATCAACAATGCATGCTATGAACATATACATACAAGAGATAGGCATGCAACAGTATGTTAAGGATAGCATACAAGTCAACCGGATCGCTGCAGCGGTACTACCAACCGCTGCCAGCCGATCCGCAGCGGGTCCCGGCATTATGACGGTACCGCTACCGTCAACCGCGGACTCCTGCAACGGGAAGCAACCCCAAAAACCGCTGATGAACAGTAGAAATATAATATTATAATTCGACATATAATATTATATTTAAAACACCAAAAGTTCTCTACTAGAGGCTATTTGACCCCGTCAATCCGACGTCCAAACGACGTCGGATTTGAGATTCAACTTAGTTACTAGTAGATCTACATGCCTGGATCAACATATCCAAAATCCATAAACATCCAACGGTAGGATTAACGGGAAAACATTAATCAAAACCGCTAATCAAAACTAACTTACCATCTTTTGCTGCAACGCAGCCCCTCCGTACGAAAATCATAAAAATTCGTAGGAAAATCGGAAAATTATGAAATCAGTTGGGTTAGAGAGTAGATTCAAAGATCTAAAATGCTTATGTTCATCACAACCAAATATCATGTACGTACCAGCCGAAAGACTCGCCGCAAGCCGGCTGTTCTTCAAGAACAGCAAAAACCGAAAAATCCGAGGTTAATCATGCATAAATCCTACTAAGATCCCAACCAAAGTATATGAAATCTATATCAAAAACTCTACTAGGCATGAGGAGACTAACAACACCAAGATCAACAAGATCCAACGGCTAGATCTAGAGAAACCCATTAAAGAACATCAGTAGGTAGAACACCTACCGAAGAACGCTAAACCCGGTTGATCCCCGCAAACCAGACACCCACGACTCCAAACCACACCAGGGGCCTTACTCTCGTTGCCACGGATCCAACGAGCCTTAGAACACCCAAAATGATGGCCGGAGGAGGAAGAAAGGAAGAGAAGAAGCTCGCCGGCGGAAAAAGAGAAGAAACAGAGCTTTCGGGAGAGGAGAAAGAAGAAGAAGAAGAAGAAGGAAGGAGGGGAAGGAGAAAAGGAGGAAAAGGGGGAGGGGATAGCCGAAAAAGAGGGGAGAAAGGTGAAAGAGGGGAGGGAAAGTCCTCCCCTTCCGACAGGAGAGAGCGACGGCCAACGGCGGCCGTCCTCGCGAAGCAGAAAAAGCCACCGACGCCGAGTCCGATCGATCGCTCCAAGGAGCGATCGATCGCTCGCGAAAGAAAAGCCAGTCCGGATCGATCCAATACCAAGTCGGATCGATCCGAGACTCCGATCGATCACTCTTAGGAGCGATCGATCGCTCAAGGGTCGTAAGCTGCCCGAAAGCAAGCTTCCGCGCGCCCGAGCTGGGATCTTCCGATCCCGGGTTCACCTAGCCATTCTAAATAAACACTAACACATACAAGGTCAGTGTGTGCACACGCAAGTGTGAAACAAACCAACAAGGCACAATTTACCAAATTGCCCTTGCGGTCCACAACGAGCCACAGGGATAGAGGGACAGGCTCTCACACATGAGAGCTCCTATTGCACTCATATATGATACTTCAGGACCAAGGAGTTCTTCACCATCCTCATGAGGGCGGAAAGGGTCTTTCTTCACGTCAAGAGATCGGACAACCATTGGGGAACTCAATGGATGAGTTTTGTCCATATAAAATTGTCTCAGGACCTTTTCCGTATAATTTGATTGGTGGACCAATATTTCACTTGGAAAGTGCTCGATCTACAGGCCGAGACAAAATTTTGTCTTTCCAAGATCTTTCATTTCAAATTCCTTCTTTAAATAGTCAGATGCCTTTGTCAATTCTTCAGGAGTCCCAATTAAGTTCAGGTCATCGACGTATACTGCAATAATGACAAATTCGGAATTTGATTTTTTGGTGAAGACACATGGGCAAACTAGGTTGTTTATGTATCCCTCTTTCAGGAGGTATTCACTGAGTCGATTATACCACATCCGCCCATATTGTTTTAACCCATATAGAGATCTCTGAACTTGATAGAATATAGATCCCGGGATTTATTTGCTTCATGTAATTTAAGTCCTTCAGGGACTTTCATATAAATGTCACTATCTAGTGACCCATATAAGTATGCTATGATTACGTCCATTATATGCATATCTAGTTTCTCTGAAACTGCTAAACCGATCAAGAATCGAAAGGTTATTGCATCCATTACAGGAGAGTACGTCTCCTCGTAGTTTATACCAGGTTTCTGTGAGAAACCTTGTGAGGACCTGTCCCTCTACTCCTGGGTCGACCGGTTGGGTCGGACCCATGGCTCGTTTGTTGTTTCGCGTCGAGCGCGCAATCCAGTAGATCGTATTGTTTCTTGGACCGCAAGGGCAATTTGGTAAATTGCGCATTGTTGGTTTGTTTCACACCAGCGTGTGCACACACTGGCCTTATATGTGTTAGTGTTTGTTTAGAATGGCTAGGTGGACTCGGGATCGGAAGATCCCAGCTCGGGCGCGCGGAAGCTTGCCTTTGGACAGCTGACGACCCTTGAGCGATCGATCGCTCCTTGGAGCGATCGATCAGACTCGTGAGCGAGTCGGTGGGTTTTGACCCGCTCGGATCGATCCGATTTGTTGTTGGGATCGATCCGGGGCGCGAGCGATCGATCGCTCCTTGAAGCGAGCGATCGATCGCTCTTTGAAGCGACCGATCGGACTCGCGTCGGTGGCTTTTTCTGCTTCGCGAGGACGGCCGCCGCTGGCCGTCGCTCTCTCTTGTCAGAAGGGGAGGAATTTCCCTCCCCTCCTTCGCCTTTTTCCCCCTTCCCCCGGCTGTCCCCTCCCCCTTTCCTCCTTTTCTCCTTCCCCTCCTTTCTTCTTCTTCTTCTTCTCTTTTCTCCTCTCCCGAAGCTCTGTTTCTTCTCTTCTCCCTCCGGCGAGCTTCTTCTCTTCCGTTCTCCCTCCTTTGACCATCAAATTGGGTGTTCTAAGGCTCGTTGGATCCGTGGCAACGAGAGGAAGGCTCCTGGTGTGGTTTGGTGGCTTGTTGGTGACTGGTTGTGAGGGATCAGCCGAGATTAGCGTTCTTCGGTAGGTTCTTCTACCTACTGTGTTCTTTAATGGGTTTCTTCAGATCTAGCCGTTGGATCTTATTGATTTTTGTCTTGTTGGATTCCTTATGCCTATTAGAATTTCTGATATGAGTTTTATGATTTTTGGTTGAGATCTTAGTCGGTTTTATGCATGATTAAGCTCGGATTCTCTGTTTTCTGCTGTTCTTGAAGAGCAGCCGGCTTGCGGCGTGTTTTTCGGCCGGTACGTACATGATCTTGGGTTGTGATGAGCATAAACGTTGTAGATATTTGAATCTACTCTCTAACCCAACTGATTTCATAATTTTCTGATTTTCCTACGATTGTTTATGAATTTTTTACTGGAGGGCTGCGTTGCAGCAATTAATTGGTAAGTTAGTTTGATTAACGGTTTTGATTTGTGTTTTCCCGTAAATCCAACCGTTGGATGATTATGGATTTTGGATATGTTGATCCTGGTATATACACCTACTGATAGTTAAGTTAGATCTTGAATCCGATGTCGTTTGGACGTTAGATCAACGGGATCAATTAAGCTCTAGTAGAGAACCTTTGAGTGTTTTGATTATAATATTATATTTAGGAATATAATATTATATTGTTTACTGTTCATCACCGTTTTCGGGTTTGCTTCCCGTTGTAGGAGTCTGCAGTCGACGGTCGCGGTACCGTCGTAATGCCGGGACCCGCTGCGGATCGGCTGGCAGCGGTCGGTAGTACCGCAGCAGCGATCCGGTTGACTTATATGATGTTTGTCATACTGTTGCATGCTTTACTTCTTATCTGTGTATGTCATAGCATGCATTGTTGATTTGTGCATTAGTTGCATTAGTTAGGGGCGTGGGTGATCTTTGGGTCGCAGTCCCGAGGCTGGAAGCTCGGACTTAGTCTTTGGACCGGAGTTGGGTTGTTTGGACCCGGTTTGAATTGTAGTGTCCAGTCAAATTTGATGATAGGCCTAGATGACTGGTGCACTTATTGCTTGATGATTGTAGAGGTCGTGTCGGCCTCGAGTCGGATCTGAGGTGTAGCCGGTGTCCGATTTTTCTTAAACTCTTGAGTAGAGGAGTTGCCTACTCAGTGGTGTCTTTTCCCACCAAACAGTGTTCAGTGTCCTGTTGAGAGTCAGCAGTGTTGTTTCCTGCTATTGAGTGATGCTCCTGGGCCTTAAGGACACGAGATGGGGTTATGGGACCCATGTATACACCCAGGTCTTACTTGAGGGCGACACTATTGCGTTTCCCACTTCCTTCTGTGTGTCGTAGTATAGATCCCTACTGAGCTTAGTGCTCATACCTACCCGGGGCTGCGTTTTGCAGGTGCAGGCGTCAGTTCTTCTTTTGTGGCCCCTACCGGGCAGTTGGTCGGCGGTGCGGCGGCGCCTGGTGGACTTTGAGAGGTGGCGATCTTTACTGCTTTTATACCTTTGTTAGTTAGTCTCCTACGGGAGTAAAGTTGTAATTGGATCTTCCCCTCCCCGAGGATATGTATATTAAACACTTTGAGTTTTAAATCTGTGGTTCGAGGTTCTGCTAATTGTTGTTTTAAATTGAGGGTGCTTTTGGTGAATTGTTAGGGAGACCAAAAGGTTAGAGGGAACCCTCGCCAGCTTTGTTTTCCGTGTTTTGTTTGGTTCCTGTTCGCGTCGCCCGACCCAGTTGGGCTTTCGCGGGTCGGGGCACGACAAACCTTGTGCCACAAGCCGCGCTTTGTATCATACTATTTTACTTTTCTCATTTCGCTTGCGCACAAATACCTATTTGTATCCCACTGGTTTGACATCTTCTGGTGTCTGGACCACAGGTCCAAAAACATTTCGTTTTGCCAGTGAGTTTAATTCAGTTTGAATGGCTTCTTTTACACTTTGGCCAGACGACTCTATACCGACATTCTTCGATAGATTTTGGCTCATGCTCTTCATTACTTCTAGTAATGTCAATAGCAACTGCATATGCAAATGAATTGTTGACAACAATTTCATTTCTGTTCCACCTTTTCTCAGTGTGCGCACAATTTATCGAGATCTCATGATTTTCAGATATCTGTACCTCTCCTGAAGGTGCCTGAACCTCTTCGGGAGGTACTTGAACCTCTTCGGGGGATGTCTCTTCAGGGGTCCTAGGGCTAGATCTGGGCTACCCGAGAACCCCGGATCGGCGATCGAATCCATCGCCTACCACCTAGCCTGGGCTGCATCGGCGATGCAGTTCCTTCTTTCAGGTGTTCCTTTAGAAGATGGCGCGGTATTTCGAGGAGATCGAGGACTTGGAGCGTTGAGGAGTTCGTCAACAGATAATTTCCAGCTTTAATTTATGATGTACAAATTGATGTATAAATCGATGTATAACATGATGTATTTGAGGGCATGATTATATGATCTTTACTTTAGTCGTATTTGAGGAATGTAATAATTAATCTTTTTCCCAGGTTGTCATTGTACAAGTTGAATTCGGGATATTATGAAATGTACAGGTTTTCTTGTGCTATACTTATAAAGGAGATTCTACCGAATTTTTTTATGAACTTGAGGATTAAATTATTTAAATTCATAGCAGTTATACACTTGTGCGCCCATTGATGATGTAAACAGGTTTAGGTGGCTCACGCCTCGATCTGGATGGGTTTTCTGGATCGGGGCGTGACAGTATCAGTCTTCTGGCCAGTTTGTCCTTATACCCTTCTTTTCCTTGGGACCTTATCCTTTGCTACAGTAGGTCTCCTACGCTTCTGGCATGCTTTAGACTCACATGCTTTCTGATCCTCGGATTGTTCTTCAGGAACATCAATCCGGACTGGAGCATTTGCAGCTGGAATATGTGACTTTATCACTCGTTGTGAATCAGTAAATGCATCAGGCATCTGATTCGTAATTTTCTGCAAATGTATAATCTTCTGAACTTCGAGTTCAGTTTGACTTGTTCTAGGATCAAGATTAGATAACGTCGAATTCTTCCATACAACTTCATTTCGAGTTTCTGGCTTCTTCTTGTCTCCCCTTAATGGTGGGAAAACTGACTCATCAATGTGACAGTCAGCAAAACGTGCTCTAAACAAATCCCCTGTTAAAGGCTCTAGGTACCTAATGATAGAAGGGGAGTCAAAACCAACATAAATACCAAGTCGGCGCTGAGGACCTATCTTGGTTCTCTGAGGTGGAGGAATTGGAACATAAACATCACATCCAAAAGTCCTTAAGTGAGAAATATTTGGTTGCTGGCCAAAAACAAGTTGTACTGGTGAAAATTTATGATATGCAGATGGTCTAACTCGGATCAAAGATGCTGCATGCAATACAACATGTCCCCAAGCTGAGACAGGTAACTTGGATTTCATAAGCAATGGTCTAGCTATCAGTTGGATGCGTTTGATAAGTGATTCTGCTAGGCCATTCTGAGTATGTGTATGCGCAATAGGGTGTTCTACATTTATCCCTATTGATACATAATAATCTAAAAATGCTTGAGATGTAAGCTCACCAGTATTGTCAAGACGAATTGTCTCGATGGGATAGTCTGCAAACTGGGCTCGTAATCGAATGATCTGAGCTAAAAGTTTTGCAAAAGCAATATTACGAGTGGATAGAAGATATACATGTGACCATCTTGTGGATGCATCTATTAAGACCATGAAATATCGAAATGGTCCACTTGAAGGATGAATGGGCCCACATATATCACCTTGAATTCGCTCCAAAAAATTTGGAGATTCAGAGGTGACCTTAGAAGGGGGTGGTCTCACTATTAGCTTTCCTTGGGAGCAAGAAGCACATGAATATTCACTGTCTGAAAGAATCTTCTGGTTCTTAAGATTGTGTCCATGTGAATTCTCAATGATTCGGCGCATTATCACCGATCCAGGGTCACCAAGTCGATCATACCAAAGTATAAAATCACTTGGATTAGTGCACTTCTGGTGCATCACAACATGTGATTCTATTGGTCTTATTTTCGTATGGTATAGACCAGAAGAAAGGGCAGGAAGGTTCTCAAGTACATGCTTCTGGCATGAAACTGTAAGTGTGATGCATAAATACTCTATACCAGTTTCATTCGTCGTTTCCATATGATACCCATTACGACGTAAATCCTTAAAACTGAGTAGATTTCTTCTGGATTTAGTGGAGTATAATGCATCCTCAATTGTTAGTTTTGTTCCTCTAGGCAAAACTATGGTTGCTCTTCCGGAGCCTTCTATCAAGTCTGTTGGACCTGATATTGTATTAACATTTGATTCTTTCAATGTTAACTGTGAGAAGTACTTACGATTTCGGAGGATTGTGTTTGTTGTTGCACTGTCTGCAAGACATGCATCACCATCCATCCGAGAAACAAATTAGAGCAATGCATTCATAGGATAGGCATAAATTTCAAAACATTCAATAATACATAGTAGTACATATCAATATATAAAGATACAATACATATTCCTACAGAGTGTCCATCCATTCCTCAGATCCTACGAGGAAATCTGATACATCCAGAGATGTACCAACCATGGGGGCATAAGAAAGGGGAATATCAGCTAGGTCATCAAAATCTGTGAAGTTTGTTTCAACACATTTTTTCTTTCCTTTCACCGTGTGCTCCTCCAAAACATGCTTGGGGGCACGACAGTTACGTGACCAATGCCCTTTTCCTCCACATCTGTAACATTCATCATCATTCTTCCTGGGGGGTCCATCTTCAGGCTCTTTCCTCTTTTTATTCTCTACATGATTATTTTTAGGGTAGGTAACATGATCATTGTTGCCTTCGCGATAGTAATGGAACCTATCATTACTACGCCCACGACCACGACCTCATCCACGGCCACGTCCCCGTGTGCGACCATGTCCACGATGGACATTAGCATTTGCTTTAGGAAATGGGGCAGAACCAGATGGATGAGACTCATGATTTTTCAGCAGGATTTGGTTTTGTTTCTCGACTTTCAGTAAGGTATCAATGAGTTCAGAGTATTTTTTGAAATCACGTTGTCAGTACTGCTGCTGTAAAATCAGATTGGAGGCATGGAATGTGGAGAAAGTTTTCTCAAGTTTATCATGGTCAGATATGGTCTGGCCACATAACTCTAGTTGGGAGGTGATCTTATGGAGTGCAGAATTGTACTCACTAATGGTTTTGAAATCCTGGAGGCGAAGGTGTAACCACTCGTACTGGGCAGTGGGAAGAACGATAGTTTTCAGGTGTTGGAACCTATCATTTAAGTTTCTCCATAAGACTAGTGGGTCCCGCACAGTGAGGTATTCATTTTTTAGATCATCATGAAGGTGACGGCGGAGAAAGATCAGGGCACTGTCCCTTTCAATCTGCGTGGCTGTATTCCCTTCCTTAACTGCATTCTCCAGATTTGTGGCATTCAGATGGAGCTCAGCATCTAGTGCCCAGGACAGGAAGTTACTTCCGGTAAGTTTCAGGGGAAGAAACTCCAGCTTCAGACTAGACATGGTTAGACTGTACAAAAGAGATGTTAGAAATTAATTTAAAGCAAAAGAAATAGCAATATATATATATATTTGATTTTTTTTTTTTGGCCCCGGGTTTTTGCGGACCGTAGGTCCGCGGATTCGAACCCGTGGCTTCATTCCCCATAAGCCCGAGCGGCCACGCTGGCCAACTCAGACGACCCCGGAGGGCTGATAATATCCCATTCTGAAAAGTTTATATAGTGAATGACTGGCATTTGTCAAAGCATTAAACAAATATAAAATCATGTATTATATTAACAATAGAAATTAATATATGTACTTATGGTACTGAATTAATTTGCACTTCAGGTGCGAGATAATGTACTTCAGGCACAATAAAGTAATTTGCACTTCAGGTGCAAATGAAGTGCTTCAGGCACCTCTTTTTTTTTTTTTTTTTTGTACTTCGGGTACAATCATTTTACCATGTGTGCTTCAGGCATCACAGTGGTATGTTCTTCATATATATAGCTTGTACTTCAGGTACAAGCATATGCTTCAAAACACTGTATAACTTAGGTTAGGATGAAAATAACTAGAATAATTACAAGACAATAATCAGTAAAATATACCTGATTGGTTCTCTCCTTTCCTCTACGCTGTAGAGACTCGTGCTGATAACGTATTATAAATGCATCAAGGAAATAGGTAATCTCCTTACTTGCTTACTACTAATTTGTTAATTCATACTAGTTGTAAGTGGATGAAAGGAGAAAATAAGAAGAGGAGGGGATATGAGAAGATGGACTCTAACACTTACTACTTACAAGAAGATAGAAAGGAGAGTAAGTAAAAGAAGCAATATGAGAACATAAGAGGAGCTCAACCTCATTACTCCCTTCATTCGTTCACCCCATGCATATTTATAGGCAAATGAGATGATATGAAGACAAAGCATCATTGAAAGCTTTGTCTCATATCTACAATACAATTTCTATGAAATAGTCATTCATCAATAGTGGGCATGTGATCTCATTCACATGCACACAGTTTACAACAATATATATATATATATATATATATATATATATATAGGGTAATTTTCGAGATAAAACCGGTTTTATAACTTTACATCTCAAACTCCAATCTGGACCGTCCGATCTGATCGGACGGTCCAGATCCAGCAGGGACTTAAGTCTCTTAAGTCTCCCCCGAGCCCTTCCTCCCCCGAGCCCTTCCTCCCTGCCCCCGAGCCCATCCTCCCTCCCTCGCCTCCAGCTCGCCGTGGCCTAGACCTCGCGCCGACGACCTAGGCCCCCATTCCCTCGCCCTTGCCCTAGACCTCGTGCCGACGACCTCGACGACCTAGGCCAGGCCTCCCTCCCTTCGAGCACACTCCCCCTGAGCACATCTAGGCCCCCATTACCTCGCTCGTGCCCTAGACCTCGCCGCCCGTGCCCTAAGCGTCGACCTCGACGACCTAGGCCCGGCCTCCCTCCCCCCGAGCACATCTAGGCCCCCATTCCCTCGCCCGTGCCCTAGACCTCGCCGCCCGTGCCCTAAGCGTCGACCTCGACGACCTAGGCCCGGCCTCCCTCCCCCCGAGCACATCTAGGCCCCCATTCCCTCGCCCGTGCCCTAGACCTCGCCGCCCATGCCCTAAGCGTCGCCGCCCTCCATTATCTCGCGCTGCCGCCGCCGCCGTCCACCCTCCATCTCGCGCTGCCGCCGTCCCTTCTTCGTCGTCGCGCCGCTTCTCTGCCAACCAACGTCGGCTCCGGCAACCAACCCTCCTCCTCTCCTATCCCGACGACCAGGTGAAGAAATACATCTTGATTTTTTTACTTGAATTTATTTAATCTTCCAAGAACAAAAGAAATCGTGAAGAAATGCTACCATCTGAAGAACAAGAGACCTGCATTTTGATTCCTATAAATACCTTGCAGTTCACCTTTTGAAGAACAAACACAGAGAAGGCATTTGTACATCAATAATTGCTTCATTAACAGTTTCCTAAGCTCTATGTTGTAGGAAACATACCTTGCAGTTCTAACTTTTCCTATACATACCTTGCAGTTCTAGATTCATTGGTTTACCTGATTCCAAAAAAATTAGTCTAACTTACATATTTTTTTTCCACTGGACCAGAGCATTTGCTTCGTTTTAATGACCTATAGTCGATACTCTTTTACTTCAAGGGTCCTTTTGAACTTCACTAGTAGCTTTCACTCTTTTACTTCAAGGGTCCTTTTGAACTTCACCATGTTACATTTTCATGTATTGCAGACAAATGATTACTGTGCTGTCCCTCAGCAACTGAAAGATCAATTAAGCGAAAGATACCCTGGTGCAAGGCGAGCTATCCTCAAGTCTGGTGGTGATTTCCCCTTTCTTTCACGTCCAGATGAGGTTAATCTGCACCTTCAGGTACTTTGAGTAATCATGGTCGGTTTGCAAATGTTCATGCTGGCTGTAACGACCTGATTTGTGGCAGCTTCATCTAAGACAAGTAGGAGTTGAAGCAGGCCCAGAATTAGGGCAAGGTGTCTCGAAGGACGGCAGCTCTGGGAATTCTAACGATGACAAGAGAGGTGGACGACACTTTGATGATCCTCCAAGTAGCTGTATTGTATTTTGTGAGGGAAAGCCCCATGTATTGTTCTTTTTCTGGTTAGTGATTGAGAAAGTAGCTGTATTGTATTTTATGAGGGAAAGCCCCTTGTATTGTTCTTTTTCTGGTTAGTGATTGAGAAAGTAGCTGTATTGTATTTTATGAGGGAAAGCCCCCTGTTGTAGAGTAGCCAGAAAGTAGCTGTATTGTATTCTGGTTAGTGATTCAAAAGGTGACTGTATTGTATTGTATTTTGTGACTTATCAAAACTCTAAAAACTTCAGCTTATGGCATCCAGATATATGTCAGATCACAATTTCTCTTATCATTCAACTACATGAAGATCCTACACTTTCAAGGAAGGGTATTTGAGCCCTAATTTTCTCACTCTATGTACCATGGACATGTGCACCTGCAAGTAGACCCTCATCAACGAGCTATGCCCCCTTCTCTTTGATCATGCCTGATTTCATAAAGATTTAAATGCTAATGAAGCAACATGGCTTACACAAATTGAGTTCACAAATATTACATCAATAATACATAGAGTCAAGCAAGCATCCACAAGTTACACAAGACAATAAAAAGCTAGGTTAATTGCTATTATGCATAACAACATCAAACTAATCCGGTATGTCTTGGCTCTAGATTTCAATCGACCATTTTGCTGCTCAAGTATTGCAATTAGCTTGTCTTTATCTTCAATCAAATTCTTCATAGCTTGTACATCTACCATTGCCTTCTCCTCATTTGCTTGACAGGATCCCAAAAATGCTTCCACTTTCTGCAGCTTATCACTAAGTCCCTTGATGATAGAATCTACATAGGGCTCACACACACCTGGCTCAATCCACAAGAAGAATTTGCATCCACCATGACTCTACAGTATGAAGTGGAAGATCAGTTAAGCGAGTCCTAATTCCAATTAAATTTACCAATAGCAAATAAGTAGCGAGATTACTTGTTCGGTTGCACAATTTATGAATCTCCTTCCAAGATTCTTCTTCGTCATTGAAACCCTTTGTTTGGCCTTCACCCCACAATAACAGAAGTAATCACCCCCCCTCGAGGAGGCGAAGGAACCTCCACTGTGGTGGCTACTTCCTTGTGAAGAAGTCGGAGAAGACATGGATCTTTGGGAATCGTAAAATTCAGCAACTTTGGAAAAGCACAATAAGCAAACATACCTCAAATGAATATATCAAGTCAACTGAATATACCAATCGTAACTATTCATCTCATAAAGTTCAACTGAATATATCAATTCAGCAACTGATATCATAAAGCTTAATCAAAAGCATATGCTTGCATTGGTAGCACTGTTGCATTTCCAGCAACAATGTTGAGAAAGCTGCCAAAATAAGCAAGTTAAGAGATGCATGTCTGTAAATAACAGAAAAAACATCCATTTAGTGAAAGCTACTAGTGAAGTTCAAAAGGACCCTTGAAGTAAAAGAGTATCGACTATAGGTCATTAAAATGAAGCAAATGCTCTGGTCCAGTGGAAAAAAAATATGTAAGTTAGACTAATTTTTTTGGAATCAGGTAAACCAATGAATCTAGAACTGCAATGTATGTATAGGAAAAGTTAGAACTGCAAGGTATGTTTCCTACAACATAGAGCTTAGGAAACTGTTAATGAAGCAATTATTGATGTACAAATGCCTTCTCTGTGTTTGTTCTTCAAAAGGTGAACTGCAAGGTATTTATAGGAATCAAAATGCAGGTCTCTTGTTCTTCAGATGGTAGCATTTCTTCACGATTTCTTTTGTTCTTGGAAGATTAAAAAAATTCAAGTAAAAAAATCAAGATGTATTTCTTCACCTGGTCGTCGGGATAGGAGAGGAGGAGGGTTGGTTGCTGGAGCCGACGTTGGTTGGCAGAGAAGCGGCGCGACGACGAAGAAGGGACGGCGGCAGCACGAGATGGAGGGTGGACGGCGGCGGCGGCAGCGCGAGATGGAGGAGGGCGGCGACGCTTAGGGCACGGGCGGCGAGGTCTAGGGCACGGGCGAGGGAATGGGGGCCTAGATGTGCTCGGGGGGAGGGAGGCCGGGCCTAGGTCGTCGAGGTCAACGCTTAGGGCACGGGCGGCGAGGTCTAGGGCACGAGCGAGGGAATGGGGGCCTAGATGTGCTCGGGGGGAGGGAGGCCGGGCCTAGGTCATCGAGGTCGACGCTTAGGGCACGGGCGAGGTAATGGGGGCCTAGATGTGCTCAGGGGGAGTGTGCTCGAGGGGAGGGAGGCCGGGCCTAGGTCGTTGGTGCGAGGTCTAGGGCAAGGGCGAGGGAATGGGGGCCTAGGTCTTCGGCGCGAGGTCTAGGCCACGGCGAGCTGGAGGCGAGGGAGGGAGGATGGGCTCGGGGGCAGGGAGGAAGGGCTCGGGGGAGGAAGGGCTCGGGGGAGACTTAAGAGACTTAAGTCCCTGCTGGATCTGGACCGTCCGATCAGATCGGACGGTCCAGATTGGAGTTTGAGATGTAAAGTTATAAAATCGGTTTTATCTCAAATATATATATATATATATATATATATATATATATATTTAGCCACTATTCTTTGGTTATGCCAGTTATATGTCACGTCATAAAACCTTCATTTATATAGTAGATAGATTAGGTGTGCCCTGCCTCTTGTCACTTGGCACGGCTAATCACCGACCACCCACTCTCTTTCTCTCACGGCACGTGCGTGTTACGTCAAAAATTGGTTATGATGTGGCATATGACTCAGCAGTTGACCCACAAAACATTACCTTATATAATAAACGATAATAATTGTTTTGAGCTACTTAATATTGTGGATCAGGTGCACCTTTTATAACAGCAAACAGCATGAATACCCCAGAATCCATTCAACACGGCCAACGTAGTCGTTTCGACTACCCAGATAAACTCCGAGTCCAATTGATAATGATTCAAGAGAGAGCTGGGCGAGCAGCGCCCCCCTATAGCTATGGCGAGGCTCGAGGAGTTAGACAGCTTGGTGCTGCAGACAATACTCTCGTGCGTCGGCGCGCGCGGCGGTTGCGCCGTCGCCTGCGTCAGCACGAGGCTCCGCGACGGCGCCTCCAACGACGCCCTCTGGCGCCTCTTCTTGGATCAGGACTTCGCCGTCGACCAACCCCTCGACCCTGATGGCAACCCATGCCCCTCCTTCATGGTAATCTTCTCCTCATCGTTGATCATCCGTGGAGGATAGGTCCATTCGCTATTTAATTTCTTTGATTGGTAAGTGATGGTATGGTTTTTTTTGGGGGAAATGGGTAGGTTTGTGGATGACTGTGAATCTGTGAAGGGGAATAAATGGTTCTATGTGTGCAGTGACTTGTTAGTAATGATTTCGAATTGGAAAAGATCATTACTTTTTGATCTCGATGTCTATATGGGGTCCTGGCAATCAAGTTCTGTACCTTTTTCTCATATCTAATTTCTCTATTTGCGATGAGCTCGTTGGTTGGCTTTCTCTTTGACCCTTTTACTGCTATAGGTTGTTCGGTATGGTTGTGAGAAGTGTTTCTAGGCACAATTAGCTACAAAGTTGTTGTTACCATGGCTACACCATACTTGAGAAAAAAAGTCTAGAAGTAGTGCTTGTATTAGTGCTTCTTGTGTGGCTTTGACAAGTAATTCTAAATTTCAAACTATAAGATGTGTGTTAGAGCTCTCAAGGTCTTTGTGCACTGTCCTGCTTACAGGTGGCATATCGAGCGTGGGAAGAATCTTTCAGGATGTACCCTATTCCTCTTGTTAAGAGAGCTAAACAGTGTTGGGATGCCATCAAAAGTTGGTTAGGCGTAAATTTTCCCGAAGCCAAAGTTACTTTGAGGAAGGGTGCCTCCGAAGAGGATATAAAACGAGCAGAGGATTCGCTAGGTGTGATATTTCCGATGGCAATGAAGATATTGTATAGGTTTTGCGATGGCCAGGACACATATTCTTCAGACAGATTCCAGCAGAACCGCCTTGCTCCCTTGGGAATCATAGGCGGTTATGAGTTCTATGAAACTGCTGTGAATGTGCACCTTTTACCTTTAAGCCGTATTGTCGCAGAAACTGAGGACTTCTCAAGTAACATTGGATCTTCGATGAGGTTCAAATATGCTATAGTGGCAGTATCCTACTATATAGAGAAGGTGTTTTTCCTTAACTGTAGTAGCGGCGAGCTCTCTGTTGGCACTGCAAATATACTTACTCACGGAGAAGTGATACCTTGTGTCCCTCAATCTCTGTTCAGGCAGGAAGTTGACAATGGCATGCCACAAGGTGCTTTGTTGTTGTGGCTTGAGGAGCACGTTAGACGCCTACAAAGTGGTATGATTCGAACTCGCTTGGTGGATGAGTCTCGAAGAATCAGTTTATTTCCCGAAGCACCTCCTTTTTGCTCCGTTGCAGTAACAAATGGTGTTCAGGTACTAGACCTTGTCGCTTTCTTTTAATAAGTGTTTTTGTTTTATTTTTCTGCACCGCCTAAATAAGCAATTGAAGACATTCTTCACATTTTGTAAGTTCGTTTTTTCTTATGGAGATAAACTGATCTTTCATATAACTTGTTCGGTCTTCTTCATCTTGTAAGGACTATTTTTTCCAACTCCCGAATGCTACCAAGTTTTATAATGTTAGGTTTGACATGAGGAAAGCTTGTCCGGGTAATTTATTGTTGAAATTGTGCGGTAGTTTGTATATCACAATCTCCTATTGTCATCGGGGAGACTTCAGCTGTTATCTAATTTGTGATTAGGTTTAATTGCCACCAGATCTAACTTTTATCTAATTCAAGTAATTAAATAGATGAACCAATGCATTGAAGATGAATGCATTATTGCTTTCTTTAGATTCTCAAGGATTTAAACAGTTAAGGGTCATGTTTTCCGAGCTTCAGCTTTGTTGAAGGTGTTATGAGAGAAACATGGTGGGCTGGAAGTTCATATGAGTTGTTAATTATCATCATCTGCTTCACAAATCAATTAACCTTATTGTTTTTTCTTCAGTAAAGAAAGAGTTTGAGATATTTTTGAAATGGCAATCATGGCTTAAAGGACATTAAGAAAATAAGCTTATGGGTTCAATATTGTCTAAATCCATGTCATGTTCAGTTGTATTAGCTTGAAAAAGTTTTATAGATGATTTTACTATATGCATTGGTTGCACTATTGATTAGAGGTAATATTACTCGCATTTACATGGTTACATGTGACTTAAATATCTATCTGTGTTATAGTAGCTGAGTTTTTTCGCCAGTTCTTGTTTCTTTTTCTTCTGGTTATTCTACGTTATTGGACTGTCATGCCTGATGTTTTCAGGTTCGTGCTTCGGCGGTTTTTGTGCCAGAATTTTCGAACCCTCACAGGGTTGATGAGAAATACTTTTATACGTACTTAATCCGCATGTCTCTGCTTCCTGAGGGATGTATGCTGGATGGCACTTACTATCAATCTTGCCAACTTTATTCACGTCACTGGATAATCAAATCCAAGGATTCTGTTGTATCAGACGTGCATGGAGAGGCTGTTGTAGGGAAGGTAGGCTTTGCCTTATTCATTTTTTAGGTGACAGGTCAAGGGTATATGTGTGCATAATTGCAAGTTGTAGACATGTGAATGTATACATTATGTAATTCATTTAGTGATTCCTTAAAATCAGAATTCATCATTGCATCCAGATTTTAAGTTAGCATGAGAAATTGCTAGATGCTCTTTTGCTATGGAGATATAGGGCTAATTTGTTGTTTTTACTACCCATCACTGCAGTACCCACTCTTGCATCCAGGTGGAGAAGAATTCGACTATGAGAGTTGTGCGAGAGTGCCATCAGTTCCTGGATCCATGGAGGGGTCTTTTACATTTGTTCCTGGCAGGTAAGACATCTGATCCTTTTCGACCTGTGCTATTGGGGATCCCCTTGTCCAGGGACAAATATCCAAAACGACAAATTTATTGATCATCTACATCTGCTTTTAAAGCTGATGATTTCATCTTCTCATCTGTTTGCTTGGCTTATCATTTAGGTTGGCAAAGCCTGAAGGCAGACAGTTTAATGTGAGAGTGGCAGAATTCAATTTCAACGCACCTGAATATGTCTTCTAGCGGCTGCTGTGGACAAGAGAGCTATTACATGTTGCTCTTCGCCTGTGCATATCGGCGATATCTTTTGTTCTTTCTCCACTAGATTTCACTTTTCTAATAATAAGCCCTGAAAGTGTGGAACTGCCATAGCTTTTGCTTGTAGTCTGACTCTAGAAACAAAATTTGGGAGGATGAACAACGTAGGATATAAAGTTTGGTGGCGAAAGTACTTTGGCTTGTATTTCAAAAGTTGTAGCCAGATTGCAACGACTGTTTTCACTGTTGTTCTTGTACAGAATAAGAACAATATATGCAGAAGTTTCTTCCATCCTCCATCAAATTTGTTAATTTTTTGTCGGAAAATCTGTAATCACTCAAGGATGATTCCAATACATTGAACACAGTTGTATTGGTACTAAGAATCAGGTGCACCTTCTATAACAGCAAACAGCATGAATACTCCCATCCAACCAACACAGGCCCATGGACCACCCATAACTGAGTAGTGATTTGGGCCTCACATTCGGGACCCTCTGTAGAGCCTTGAATTGGGGCCCCAAAATCCTCATATCAAGGGCCCCCAAGAACATCATATTGAGGCGCTTTGGGTCTTGTATGGGGTCCTGGTTTAGAGTAGTTTTGTATAATAGGCCTCAAGGTTCAAAGAATTTGTGTTATACCAAAGAGGAATGGTTTGGGATTATAATCCAATTAAAGAAAGATGAGACCCCTGTTATCAATCAATTTTTATGATTGTATGACCATAGAATACGTCTCAAATTTAATTAGATATTAAATATTAGATTTTGCAATACTTTTTTAATTTTTTTGTGTATGGCCCAATAGACGTTAGGCCGGCCCACCGTGTGTAATGCACGTGCCTAGACGACTCTTTTATTCAGACTCTCACTCCAATCGACAGAAAGAAAGGCGAGCTGGGCGAAGAGCAACAACCCATAGCCATGGCGAGGCTTGAAGACTTGGACGGCTTAGTGCTGAGAAAATACTATTGCTCGTCGGCGCGCGCGGCACGTGCGCCGGCGCCTTCAACGACGCCCTCTGGCGCCTCTTCTTGGATGAAGACCTCGCCGCCGACCAACCTCTCGACCCCGACGGCTACCCATGCCCCTCCTTCATGGTAATCTCCTCCTCATCGTTGTTATTATCTCCATCTCTGTCTGTATCCGTGGAGGATTGGTCCATTGGCTTCTCTTTCTTTTCTTTTCTTTTCTTTTTTTTGATTGGTAAATGAAGGTATGGGGTGTTTTCGAGGAAATGCGCAGGTTTATGGATGAGTGTGATTCTGTGAAGGGGAATATTAGTGATTTCGAATTGGAAAAGATCATTGCTTTTTGATATCGATGTCTGTATGGGTGAAGAAGAGCTGATGGGTTGGTGATGCGTGTGATTGGTGTTACGTTTGTGACGGAAATGTGTGCTACATATATGAATCTCTTGTTAAAATAGAAACTTCAACCAAAAGAAATCGTCGGGTTCTGACTAGTTTTCAATTTTTCTTGTACCCTTTCTTATATGTCATTCTCTTGATGTGTGATGAGCTCGTTGGTTGGCTTGCTCTTTGACCCTTTTACTGCTATAGGTTGTTCAGTATAGTTATGTGAGAAGTGTTTCTAGGTAGAATTAGCAAACAGAGTTGTTGCTGCAATGGACTACGCCATATACTTGAGAGAAGTCTAGAAGTAGCTTGTATTAGTGCTTCTTGTGTGGCTATGACAAGTAATTCTAACTAGAAGATGTGTGTTAGAGCTCTCAAATTACTTGTGCACTGTTGTGCTACAGGTGGCATATCGAGCGTGGGCAGAATCTTTCCGTATGTACCCTATTCCTCTTGTGAAGAGAGCTAAACAGTGTTGGGATGCCATCAAAGGTTAGTTAGGCATCAATCTTCCCAAAACCAAAGTTACCTTGAGGAAGGGTGCCTCCGAAGATGATATAAAACGAGAGGATTCGCTAGGTGTCATATTTCCAATGATAATGAAGATATTATATAAACTTTGCGATGGCCAGGACACATACACGCCAGACATATGCGAGCGGAACCGTCTTGCTCCCTTGGGAATCATAGGAGATTATGAGTACCATAACTTAGCGGTCAACGTGCACCTTTTACCTTTAAGCCGCATTGTCGAAGAAACTCTGGACTTCTCAAGGAAAGTTGGAATTTCGATGAGGTATGTTGTAGTGGCAGTATCCTACAATGGAGAGAAGGTGGCTTTCCTTAACTGTAGGAGCGGTGAGCTCTCTGTTGGCACTGCAGCTATACTTACTCGTGGAGGCACCTTGTGTCCCTCAATCTCTATTCGGGCAGGAAGTTGACAATGGCATGCCCACAAGGTGCTTTCTTGTTGTGGCTTGAGGAGCACGCTAGATGCCTACAAAGTGGTATGATTCGTACTCGCTTGCTGGATAAGTCTAGAAGTATCACTTTATATCCAGAAGCACCTCCTTTTTGTTCCGTTTCAGTAACAAATGGTGTCAAGGTACTAGACCTTGTAGCTTTATTTTCGTAAGTTCTTTTGTTTTATATTTTTGAACCGCCTAAATGAGCAATTGAAGGCATTCTTCAAAATTTTTAAGTTTGTATTTGCTTATGAAGATAAACTGATCTTTTCTTATAACTTGTTAGGTCTTCTTCATTCACTAGCCCGTTATTACTTTTTTTTTCTTCTTCTTGAGTTATGTTCTGCAACCATATTGCCACCTCTTATTTGTTGCTCCTTGCTGGGTTTCTATGTTATTCAATAGCTGATGGTGAGCTGCATTTTTTGTGAAAAAGCTCTTCGAATGATATTAACAGAAGCTACACTGACCAACTGGTGGCACAGGTACTTTCACCATCTTCGGTTTCTGTGGGAAGGAAAAAATGAAATAAACTAGAGCTTTCATGCCAAAATTACATGATTTCAACAGAAAATAATGCTTCATAGAAGCTTACCTGATCATTGGCATCTTTTAGCTGCAAAAGAACCATTGCATACTGCTTTTTGAAGTGTTCTAAATCCTAATAAGATAGCCATCTTTTTGTTTCCCATACACTTCTTCATTCATGTGCTTTAGCTCTCTCAATAATGCTTCCTGCATTGGTAGAGAAGAAGCATCAGAAGACTTAAATCATAACTAATAAACCATGTGGATCTGCCTGTCCACAACTTGCTAATGCTAAAACCTTCAAAAAATACTAGCAATATGTATGCATCATTTGTCAATAAAAGTTAAAAATCAGATGACCTGATCAGTCCGACTCAGAATACCTGGTGTGAATGCTAATTTCACATCAAAGACCTTATTGGATTCAAGTTCAGTTCTTAAAGCTTCAGTTCATAAATCACACATCTGGAAAAGACCTGGAGAGACATACAAAATACTAGGGGTGAGCAAATATATTATAGACCACACAAATGAACCAACAATTCTGGTTACTGAAGTATGAGCTGCATCTTCAAAAAAAAATTGGGAAGACCATAGCAAAAAGAGCTTTCTTGTTTTGTTTCACGTTCATCAATTCGTCGAAGAAAATTTGACCTTACCTTTCTTCGTGCGGTTCAATACCATCATTAGGTAAATTAAATCTAAATGGTGATCCTGGAAGCTTTCTGGTAGGCAAGCTTCTCAGTTAATTACATAGCAGCCATATCCATGTCATCATCAAGCAAGTGTTTAAGTTCATCTTTTAACTGTGGAGACAAGAAACAGAAGTGCTGAAGCATCAAATGTCAATAAAGTTAGTTGCAGCATACTAGCATGATGAAACATCAAACTATGCATACATTCTGACATGTATAAAACCTATCTCCAACTCCAACAATAAAATATCATGGAAACAAAACCATGTACAAGATATGAGTGTGCTGAATTTAGAAGTCAACTCGTCTAAAGCTGGGTATGCCTCTTTCTCCAAGGTATCAGTTGGTAAACCAAAACATCAACTTCAATAAGATACAATAGTAGATGGAAGTTGTGTCTAATGATTTCCAAATTGTATTCCATCAATTTATGGTCTATGGATGTTCATCAAGTTGTCCATTCAGAAACCTTTTAAATTGGTTCTAAGTACCAATATTCTTTCATGCTTCGAAATCCCTTTTCACCCCTGTCATCATACATTTTTTTTTCTAGATTCCTCCAATGGAAATTGGACAAACTCTTTTTTGACCTCAATCAGGAATTTAAACAACAACCAAACTTGGCTAAGTTCTACAATTGCTCATCCTCATTTCAAAATATAGACGTCTCAATGATATGAATGAAGCTTTAGATGACATAACATTTTGCAATGTTTTGATCAGAGCACTAAGTAGTACTTCAGTCACCTCAGAAATTAACCATTCAAAAGTAGAAGGCTAAAAAAAGAAGAAGAAAAAACTTACAAGTCTATTCAAGACAAGCTTCAAGCACTCTGAACTCAAAAAATGGGGGAGAAGTTCTCCGGCTACTCGCCGGAGATGATGCCAACCAGATTCTCATCGAAACTCCGTTTGGAGTCGTCGGCCGAGTGCGGATCCACGCAGAAACTGGATTTGGTCGGGCCCCTTTCTATTGCAGCCCTCTCTCACCGATCCTTTCGGTTGACCTCTCTCCGATGGTGATCTAGAGAGGAGAGAAGAAAAGTTCTCTTGATGCCGGCGAGTTGGGAGAGAAGGCGGCGAGAGAGGAGAGAGCATCGCTTATCTCGTGATTCGATTTATCGGGGATCGAGGTGAAAACGTGGTGGGTCCTGCCAGCCCTTCTGCCTTTCTACCACGATGGAATCCTGGCCGTTCTTGTTAAGTAGATAGGGATGCACGGCGAGGATCTACTATTGCAGCGTGCAATAGCTTATAGCTAGCCCCCGAATCCCTCTTCTCACCTCCCGACCCCGACCAAGCATCGCCCGGCGTCGGCGTCAATCATCCTCGCGCCGCCCTTGCCCGGAGTTCCATTGCCAGCGGCGGGGTTGAGGAGCTTGGAGCACCTCGTGTTCCAGCTATCGCGCCAGAAGGCGCTGCTCGATTGCCGGGAGACGATCGATGTCACGGTATCCAAGTTCAAATAGGTGATTTTAATCCTTAACCATGTTGTTTTGTCAGGGCCTGACGGCTCCATCGCCGTCAACGACGGCGCAACAGAGCCACCCTTGCTCCAGCGCCTGCAGGGCCTCAGCCACCGCCGCAGAGGCTGACTATGGACTTGACCAAGCCCAAGCCGTCGCCCTGCTCTACGGATATGGCGACAAGCCAGCACAGCAAGGACCACACGAGCTTTAGTATGTACACGCCGATGTCGTCAGCGAATTCTTCTTTCCTCTCGTCGATCACCGGCGACAGGAGCATTTCCAATGGGAAACAGGGGCCATCGCTCTCCCTCCCTCCTCCTACGCCAGCCCCTCTCAACCGCCACAATACCACAACCCACTTGCGCTGCCGTTGGCCATGCCGTCATCCGCCGCCTCACTAAATCCCACCACCATGCCGAGATCGAGAGCCTACTGGTTCCCCTCTGCTCTGATCCCCGCGCCTCGCACGAGCCCTTCCTCGCATCCGTTGGCCATGCCGTCATCCATTCCTCCCACTCCCTCAATGCCCTCCTCTCTGCCCTCAACCAGTCCTCCCCTCGCCTCTCCCTCCGCCGGCAATGGAACTCCGGGCAAGGGCAGCGCGAGGATGATTGACGCCGGCCGATGCTTGGTCGGGGTCGGGAGGTGAGAAGAGAGGGAGAGAACGAGACAGATGGTGGGAGTGGGAGGAGATGGCGTGGAGAGATCCTAGCCTTTCTGACACCTTCTAATCTATTATAGGTTGTCGATTCAAAAGCTGTGTATTAGATTAGTTTTTCCCTACTTGTGTCTCTGTAATAAAACAAGAAAAAGATCAAACTTTGTTCTTCTCCTTCTTTGTTTTCTTGTTCCTCATTGTCTTCTTCTTATTCTTCCTTTTCTCCTTCTCCCTCTCCCTCTTCTTTTTCTTCCTTTCCTCCTCCGTCTTCCTCTTCTCCTTCCTCTTCCTCCTCCTCTTCCTCATCCTCCTCCTCCTCCTCCTCCTCCTCCTCTTCTTCCTCCTCCTCCTCCTCTTCCTCTTTCACTTCTTCTTCATCTTCATCTTCTTCTTCTTCTTCTTCTTCTTCTTCTTCTTCTTCTTTTGATATGTTGGTGAAAGAGTAAAAAATTTAAAATTTTCTCTGTGGTGTGCTTTAATTCCGTCAACACCTTCTAATCTATAGAGTTCGTTGATTCTGAAGCCATATATTTGATTGTTTTTCTGCTTGTGTCTATGTAATAAGACTGAGAAAAACGTCAATCCTTGTTGCTTGATCTCTGATCCGTTGCTGAAAGAGGTAAAAGTTTACAATTTCATTTGTGGTTTCCTTAATCCTGTAGATCACTTGGTGGAAGAGGTAAAAGTTTACAATTGCCTTTGTGGCTTGCATTAATTCTGTCTTAACCTTCTGATTTATTATAGGTCACCTTCGATTGCCACATATTAGATTCTGTTTTTTCTACTCGTGTCTCTTTATTAAGACAATAAAAAGGTCAATCTTTGTCGCTTGATCTTTGATATGTTGGTGAAAGAGGTAAAAGGTTTCAACTTTCTTTGTGGCTTGCCTTAATTCTATCGACATCTTCCGATCTATTATAGTTCGTCGATTCGAAAGCCCTATATTAGATTTGTCTTTTCTACTTGGGTCTCTGTAATAAGACAAGAAAAAGATCAATCTTTGTTGTTTGATCTCTGATCTATTGGTGAAAGGGGTAAAAAGTCTACGATTTCCTTTGTGGTTTATCTCTTGGTATGGAGGGAGGTATCATGTTGCGATTTATTGAGAGTTTGTCGAAAGTTTCAATGGAATCATGGAATAGTACTTCTTACCGGCTGTTATACTTGAGTCGAGTTTTACTCTGTACTTTGGATCAGTACTAATACGTCTTCTCAGGATGATAAATGATGCTTGTAGTCTAACACCACAACTAAGTCGAAACTGACTGAAAGTTCCTTAAGTTTTGGTCCAGCAGTCAATACCCTGTTAACCCTAGTTGATCGTGACTCCTACTCATTTACCAATCACCACTATGATTTAGGCCTTGTTTGGTTGTGCGAGTCACATACTTTTCATCTCGACAGATAGAAAGGACAATCCTTTTTTTATTTTCTTAAAACCTGCTTAGTTTTATCCTTTCATCGGCACACACATCAGTTTCCATGTATTATACTTTAGTGCATATTCTAGGATTTTCTAGTTTTCCTTCAGAAGATCTTGGATTTGAATCCATTGTGAAAAGTTACTGATTTGTCATTATATCTTTGTCTACAGAAGTTTACAATGAGCGACGCCCCTTACTTGCCCGATTATTTGTTGATAGAGATCCTTGTTAGATTGCCTACAAAATCATTATGCAGATTCAAGTGCGTCTCCAAAGCATTTGAACGATGGATCATGGATTTCTTATCTGATCGGCAGCGTATAAAACCTATGTCGGCCTTCTTGTTGTACTTTCCATACTATCTCTATATCCCTGTCTCCAATGAGAAAGATGCGAAGATATCTTTGGACGATTTCCTCTTTAAGTTCGGTTGGAAAAGTCTGGTATGTCTGGATCACAGCTGCAATGGGCTTCTTCTTTATCATCTTATAGGTAATCAAACACAGTATTTCGTCGGCAACCCTGCTACCACTGAATCTGTCATTCTACCAGCACCTATAACATCGAATAAATGCTCATTTTGTTGCCTGGCCTTTGATCCCTACAAGTCTCCACACTACAAAGTGGTTCGTTTCAACATCGATAACAACCAGTCTTCTAGTGGCCCAAAAGAAGAAGAGCCATTAGCATTAGAAATATATTCTTCATTGACTGGAAAATGGGTTCAGCTGAGCTTGCAGACAAAAGGGGAGTACAAAAGTCGCTTCCATGCACCTGTTTTTCATAAAGGGTCTCTATATTGGTTGTGCTCGACTGGTGTTGTGAGATTCGACATTGAGAAGCTTTCCTCTCGGGTAATCAAGTATGGCATTGTGTTGGGCCGTGATCTCTGTGCAGAACCTGTAGGAGTGTCGGGAGGGTGTCTCTATTCAGCTTCAAGGTTGGATAGCGATGGGTGCATCTTTATCTGGTTGCTGGAGGAAGGGGATCAATACAAATGGAATCTAAAGAATATCATCAACATGGAAAGATTCAAGCAACATCCTTTAACTCGAGGTGATATTAAAATCTGTAAAATGTTTCGAGTGTTAGCATTCCATCCAGATTCAGAGGTGATATATCTTGCCTTTTATTCAAGTATTGTCTCATATGAGCCATCAACTGGAATGGTGAAGTTATTTTACAGACAATCCTCAGGTAGAAGGATTCAGGCACTACAAACTAAAGACCCTAATTTACTATGGGCAAGAGCAGATTGCTTCACTCCTTGCCTAGAGTCTTTGGATCCTCCATGAGAAACGTGTATCAAGTCCTGAGCTCTTATTTTGTGCATGGAAACCGCTCTTAATGTATTTGTCTGCCTTTATTTATGTTTAAGTTGAGATTTTGGATATTAGCATGTGAATCTTTTTTCAGAAGTTCTTAGGTTTGGTTGATACTATTTTCTTTTTACTCTCTTTGGAAACTAAAGGTATTAATAAACTTTTGTTTTATCTTTTTTCCCCTTGATGAGTTGAGAGCCAAGGATTTACAGCAGCTCCACGATGTCCTCCGATGGCTCGAGGGCACTCAAAAATGGCTTTGGAGCGCCTACCTTGTCTATCTACAAGTTCTTAAAAGGGTAAATTGTTTTTTTAGTACACTCAAGTTTGGTCAATCTGTAATCTAGGATTCTCAAGATTTCTTTGCTTTTTAGTATTCCTAACTTACGAATCCATTTGTTACAACTTAAGATTGTAGACGCTGTTTGTATCATCTCTAAAATCTACTTCTGGTTCTGTAAAATTCATGTTGTGAAAGCCAAATACAAATTTCTGGGACTTTTTCCTCCTGAAAAACCCCTGGCGGCCTACTGCTTTTAGGATATCTGTTTGTGCCGCTGCTGCTCATGTTAGGATGAGTTTGCGTTGGTCTCCAGGTGAGGGGAGTTCTATTAAAGTTTTTGATGATTGGTGGGTGATGCATGGTCCGTTGGGGAAATTGCCTTGCCCTGTGGCTGTTATGGAGGGTGATGAAGATTGGACTTTGGGTGACTTGATGACTGAGGAGGGACAATGGAATGAGGTGGAGGTGCAGGGTATGTTTGCTCTTGAAATATTAGGCCCTGTCGTGAAGGTGATAAATTCAGGTGGGTTGAGGTTCCTGCTGGGATAGTTACTACATTTTCATGCTATAATATGTTGTATGATCTTAAGTATAAAGGAATTGGGGATGAAGATACAACCTGGTTGAGGTCCGGAAGATACCGGGTGGACCCAGAGTAAAACACTTTATATGGAAGATGATGCATAGGAAGTTGCCTACTTTAGATCGTCTATGGGCTCTTCATTTGACGAGTGACCTTGACCTGGTGTGTCTAGGGGTGTCCAAAAAGCCCAAATAGCTCGGCTCCGTAACGGGTCTGGCCCGGGCCCGTCAGGGACGTAGCCTGGTCCGGCCCGGGTGTTGGCCCTGCTGGACCGGGCTAATCCGGGTTCAGGGCCGGATCAGGGCCCATTAGTCTAAAACCCGATCCGGCCTAGGTTTTTAAGAAAAGAGCTTGTAGACGGTCGCCCTCACCGACATGGAGCTGAAGCTCTCAGCACGATCACATTGCTCCACAATGTGACCGTTTGAGATCTGTGACCACATGTGACACCTGTGGTAACGGTCACAGGTAAATTGAGACTCATATCCGGATTGGGGAGAGAGGTGGGCCCCATCCTTTTTTTTTTAAGAACCGGGCCTAACCCGGCACGGTCCGATCCAGCCCGGTTTCCAAGCCGAGCAGGGCCATAACTGGGCCGGACCTGGTGGAAGGCCTATTGGGCCCGGTACTGGCCCAATTCGAATGCTTAGAAGGGCCGGATCGGGTATTGCCTCCAACCCGGCCTGGCCCTGATGGACACCCCTATGTGTGTCAGGGCCTTGAGCCCTTGACGCGGGTAGGGATGGCAACGGGGTGGGGCGGGGTCCCCCTTCCCCCCATCCCTACCCCACAACCTAACCTAGAACCCCGACCCTGTCCCGCCCCGATAGTTACTGCATCCCGACCCGCGTCCGCACACCTGAATCCCGCCCCACCCTGCTCCAAATTTTTTTAACCAATTGAATACATTATATCTAATAACACACTAAAAAATTATCATCTTAAAAAGCAATCCAAACAAAACTTGTCTCAATGAAATGATTCAAACATGAATTGTATCAATAACAACTCAAAAATATTGTTCAAATATGATTAGGTTAAGACTTTTTAGAAAAATGAATTATAATTGGGAAATATATCACTATATTAATTATTATAAATATCAAATCGGGGCGGGGCAGGTCGTGTCACCGGGTTACGCAGCGGATAAATTTTTCACAAGTTAGAGTTACCCGATGTCGGCGCCAAGAACCCTCCGCTCCTTGCTCCACACGTTGGGCGCTCCTTGCCCACTTCAAGACCCGCGCTTTGAAGATGCTTGGTGCAGCAAAGTCCGTCCTTGACCAGCCTTCTCCTGCGTCTTCTTCTCCTTCTTGCACAAAGGCACACCAAGGAACAAGAACACACGATTATGGCAAAGGGGATGACCCTCTTCCTTTATTGATCCAACGATCTTTACAAGAGAATCCCTCACAACTCTCTCTCCCTCCCAAGGTACAAAGATATCTCAATACAAGGAACCTCCCAAACCCTAGCCAAGGCCTAGATGTCCCCACACCTTGGCCGGCCTACTCCTTATATAGAGGAATAGTCCTTGGCTTGCTCCAACAAGTCACACCTAAGAAGTCCTACACAAAGTCTTGGCTTTCATCTATATGTAGGCAATGGATAAGCACAACACTACGTTTCCAAATATAACTGGACTCTATCTTGAGTTTGACTTGCTTAAGATAGCCATGACCACAACTCGACTCAAAATAGGACTCCTTCCTATTCGTTCGCGCCAACAGCAAGTTTTCCTGCGTCAAACTTGTTATTCCCCATGTCATTACCTATTCCAAGTCGAATGCACGCGAGACATTTAAATTTGCTCGGCTAGATTGTCCTCCAAGGCATATCTGCCCCGCCTGGCGCGCCGTCTCCTAGTCCGACTCGGAGTCGCGCGTCATCTTCAAATTCTTTCGTGCCAAAACAGTTTCTGACCGCGTCATCAATCTTGGAGCTCCCATCCCAAGTGGAATTAGGTGATTAGCCCGCGTGACTAACTCTCTAGCACTTATCGCATCAGCCTAGGCAAGCCAAGTCCTAGTCCGACTAGGACTGGGCTTCCAGAGCGCGTCGCACAGCGCGTGCGCTCTCTTGCGTGCCGCGCGCGCGCTCGACCCGTGCGCCCATCTTGGTCGCCTTGGCGCGTGTCCCGCTCGCTTGACTTGCTCCCGTGCGCGTCTTGCTCTGTTGGGCTCGCGCCGCACCGCGTCCTGGCGCGCTGTCTTCCTCCTTAGCCCGGTCCACCGCGCCATGCTCGGAATCCATCGTGCCATCTTTGGGGAAATGTCGTCTAGCCTCGTTCAAGGACTTTTGCTCGTGCAATCATGGTGTTTCCGCGCTGCCCATGGCTTGGTGTGCTGCACCGCGCCATGGCCTAGGCTGCGGCCCGTGTCAACTCCGGCTGACGCACGTCATGGCCTGTGTCAGGGGCTCAAGGCCCTAATAGGACGGGGGTGTCCTTCCCCGACCCCGCCCCAACCCTGATCAGGGTTTTACACACTTCCCCCAAACCTGATTCCGAACTCGTTTAGGGTCCCCCGAACCCGCCTCATTAGGGACAAGGTGGGGCAGGACCCCGTCGGGGCGAGGCAAATTGCCATCCCTAGACGCGGGCCTTGGCGCGCGACATCCAGAGGTGGCGTGGCCAAAGGCCAAAGACACAGCATGGGATTGGCGTCACGAGTCATGAGAGGTTTAGTGGCCTCAGGATAGCAAGCAGACTCGATGGTTCGAGATCAAGGTTGAAGCTCGATGGCTCGAGAGCGACATTGAGGCTTGATGGCTCGAGATCAAAACTAAATCAGTAAATAGGAATTGAATATCTCAAACTAAATCAGTAAGCTAAAACAACTCGCTGGTAAAGGAAACAGAATTCAGATGCCATCTATATTCGTTTTCCCTAAAATCGCTTAGCACCATTGGAATACATGAGATATCATACCCAGAGAATAAAAGAAACAAGGTAGCGGTAGCTAAAAGGGAAAGCAGGAGAAACTGTCAAGGAAACCTCATTCTTTTTTTTTTGAAGAGATAAGCCCAGAGGCAATCAACCTCATTCGTTACTACTTTGCTAATACTGTTCAGCGAGAATGCGTCAATGAATCAACATCACTTTTATTGTGGTACTTGTCAACGCTAATCTATTCTGCTTGCCGCTTATTGAGCTTTAAAACTAGAAAGCTGATAACCAATGTATCAATATCTCAAAAGTACGTTTAGAGGTGAAATCAGATCGACATGGCAATCAACCTTCCTGACTTCCTTCCTTTTTGGTGAACACCCTAATGGCCAAATGCAACGAGTGTTGCGTATGGCAATGTGGCTCTGAGCTGGTATTCATGATATCTGCCTTAGAAATCAGGACAAAGTGTAGACCAAAACCTTAAAAGAAATATTGGAAAATTGCCATGAACATCAGGATTGTGAAGGCTAGAGCTGGGATTTCAAGAGGTTGGTTATGACTGATAAAACATTGAAGAAAGCATTGTGCATCAGCAATCTTTAAAGGTTGTTTCGAAAGATTGGACAGTTAAAGAGGAAGTACAATGCAATGATCATAGTAAGCAAGAATCTCAACTGATGCAAATATTTTTGATATTCTGAATCATCACCTTAATGGAACCAAAATGATCTCTGGACAGATGAGATGATCCTTTTCTATTGGCTAGAATCCGTTGCTTGAACGGATTAATTATGCACATGGGTGGGTCCAAGTTGGTGACTTTGGTTGAGTTCCACTCCACTCACTGCACCCCCAAGGTCACAGCCACGAGGAAGAAAGTGACTATAGGGTCTGTGAGAGTGGATTTATTTTTGAGTGTTAGCAATCTGATACACTAGTAATTTGGGAACATCTACTTATTTTGTGCATGTTGGCAATGCGATACACTAAGTAATTTGATACGTTTTTTTTATGTTGGCAACTGGTATACAAGTTGCTGGTGTAAGAGTTGCAATATGCAGCTTTGTTGACCATGATGTAAGAGCTGTAGGTTTGGTTTAGTTTTTGGTTGACTCTGATGTAAGAACTTAGTGTGTGCAGCTGTTCATGCCAGTGTGAAATCAATATGTTAGTATTGCAATTGCACACATTACTATGTTTCTGCAAATGATTGCACACATGAATTTCTTCAAAAAAGGTCACCAAAATTACAAGCAATAGTAGTACTGCAATTGCTGCATATAGCCATTTGTTTCTACTCTAAAGCCTGTTTATATCCAAATTCAACATGACGATTACATCATCTTTGGATTGGGAGCAGGTGCTCAGCAGTTTTGATTTCAGCATTAGCTTCTGCCTCTTTGAACCTCAGATGCTTCATTTCATTTTCCACCCTCTGAATCCTGGTTCTCATCTCGATGATTATATCTTCCCACGTTCAGATATCTCCCCATCAACAGATATCTCATCATCAATCCAATGGAAGAAATTACAGTCACCACCATAGTTCTACAAAATTGTCACAATGGTTACTTCACATGACCTGTAAACTAGCAGTAGTATACCAGCAGAAAGCACAACAACCAATTACCTTGTGCTTTGCACAACCAAAGAACCTTCTATCTGGGTTTTTTGAGGTCCAACCAGTCCATAATTTGGCTTTCATATGACAGAAGCACATTGGAGCAGATCCAGGTGAGAGAGATGATGAGCCACTTGAAGACATTCTACTCAAATCACAGGATGATGATTAAGGGTTGTAATAGGAACAAGAAAGTAGTGATTTTGATCAAAAAAGCTTTCCATTGGGTCGAGCTACACCTACATGCCGTTGGATGGATGCCGAATGACTTTCCAAATCCGCTTGATCCGACGAGAAAAGTCTATTAGGGGAGTTCATGGGTTCCGGAACATCTATTAGAGGTCGGCTGCTCAAGGAACACCATCTTCTCCAGCGATGGCCTCTCTCCATTTACCTTTGTGCAGTCGAGAAACCCTAGCCGTTGGTCACATGCTCGCACATGACATGGGTTCCTGGGTTCCGTTAGAACCGGCTAACGTTGGATTGGCCTGAGTGACGGCAAGAGGGATGGTCTAGACCAAATTGACACGCTTCAATAAGGCCAGAACTCTAATGTCTAAATTAAAAAGGGCAAATAAAACTTTACTATCATGTAATTTGGGAAATGTTCAGTTTGGACTATATGTTTTAAAACCGCTCAAAATGAACCCTATATTATCAATACCATTCGATTTACTATCAAACACCCAAACGGTATTAAGTAAAGTGACGGTAAACCAGAATTTGCACGTGACCACTGTTTATCTTTTATTCACCATGTTCGTTAAGGTGCTTTAGGGTATTCGCCTAAAGAGAGAGTTACTAAAACCCAACTCTCAAATTCCAAAGAAGAAACTGGATCGGGTTCATTTTGTTCTTATGAATAGCAACTTGGTCTCACATGCAAATCCAAGGAAACTCAATTCACAATCATCAAGATTACAAAAGAAGCAAAGATAAGAACCATTTAACCGATTAAAAAATTTAAAGAATACAATGCCCCAATTCAAGATGAAGAGAGAAACCCATGAAACCGGTTCTCATAAACCGTAAAAGAGCCCAAATACCAAAGAAACTAAGCCAAAAATCTATATACCCAATACGGCAATGTCCAATACAATGTCCTCTTTAAACACGAACGGAGAAAAACACAAGAAGCCAAGTTCACAAAAATCGATAAGAAAAACTCATAACTAGCAAAAGAACGTAGAACCCTATCTATATAAAGTTAATAATACAAAACCCTGAACTCGTGATTCAAGAATATAACCATAATGGACGCACATTGACGAAAGGCGAGAGGTATGCATACGAGAGAAACTAGGAAGGAAGAGCATCTCGAAGGAGCAAGACTCGCAGGAGATAAAGATATCCAGTGCTTGGAGGGGTCGAGCTGGGCGAGGAGAGGCGCGAGAAGAGACGCCTGCGAGCGCAGGGTGTCCTCCGACTGCTTCAGGAGAGAGTGGAGATGGGAGATCTCCTCGGCGCCACCAGAGCCTCCACCGACTCCATTAGAGGAAGTCCGCCTCGAGACCCACTGGAAGAGACGAAGAACAGAGGAGAACCGAGCTTGCCCTCTTGTTTGAGGCGTTTAGAGAGGTTCTTGTTCTTGAGCCAAAACCGGGTCTTATGGCGCGACAAGTTTCCAAAACCGGTCATGTGACCGGTATGTCGTCAACTTCACCTAACATCATCCGAATAAAGGGTCTAAAATACAAGTCACTGATAATGTAGGATTCATTTTGAATGGTTTTAAAACATGGGATTCAAACTGAATATTTTTTAAATTACACTATAATAAAGTGTATAAAAGAAAGTGCACTCCTAGCCACAGAGGGTTTTTTTATTGATAGACAACTGTGCAGAGATCCAGGGATAAAAACAACAAGAGCATTTAATAGCCATTTACAGTTCTACCTACACAAGTCTGCTCCAATCCCCACCCTTCTCTCCTCTCCTCTCCCCTCTTGTCTCTACTGCAAACCATCTTCTTCTCTGAACTCTCACATGTCCTCCCTGAACCATTGCCATCTCTAACAGGCTCCTCATAAGGGTCCACTTCACAAGATGCCATTAGCTTCCAGTCTACTTTGAAGCTTCACCTGCTGCAGAAAAGCTGTGTTATTTGGAGGTCGAAAGTGGAGAGCTGGATTCTTGGCTGAAGTCTGGGTATCTTGTAAGGTTTGATGTCATCAACAATCGTGCATTCCTGGGTGCTTGGATTTTGCTTCATCTTCCATTTGGGAAGTAAAGAAGTATAATCCAAGAGATGTCATGTTCTATGAAGCTTTCTCTTGCAAATTTGTATGCTTAGCTACCTACCAAGCTACCAACTTAGATAAAAATGGAGTCTTTAGTTGAAGCTGTGATCATGGCGATGTTATGCTGTTCTACAGTGCTGAAGGTCTCAGGCCTTGGCTCCATGTCCTCCATCTGTGTCTCCTATGGTGCAGATGGCCCAGTGTTCTGTGGCTTGGCCTCAGATCGGTCTCACCTGGCAAGCTGCTATGGTGAGGATGACTTCATTGCCTATGGCGCCCCTACCAGGCTGCCCGGCGACCACCACCTATGCGGCCTTCGAATACCCACCAGGGCTTCCATCAGAGGCACCTCATTGATAGATTGCTGGGGTTATAACATGACGGCAAAATTATCTTTTGATGGCGCAAAATTATGTCAACCTGTCCCAGAGAAGTATAATAGACTCACCAAGATCATACCTGACGGTGAAGCATAGATAGTTGGGCATTTCTAAATCCAAATTGAAAGATGTCTGAATTGCTCTGTCAAGAATTTGACAAGAAATCCTCTCGCAACTTGTTTCTCCTTGTTAAGTTGATGATGACGTACCTATGCAAACAAAGATAATTAATTTCCAAAAGAGCACCTGAAGATGAAAGTTTAAAAACAATAAAGAGTAACCATGAACTTTTACATTTGAGAAAAATAAGGCACAACTAAAAGGGGGAAATCTATTTGTATAAGATTTCGACTGTGAAGTAAAGGAATCATCAGCCAGAGGTGATTGAATATGTATTCAACATTTTTGTGATATGAATAAGTCATAATACTTGATGAGAGATTGGAAGTGAGTGGCTACAATACAGAAACCCTAAGCCAACTAACATGTATGAGTGCAACCATGTTGGTATGAACCCCAATTGCAGAGACTCAGCCAAGTCAACTATAGAGATTTCTCTGAAAACAAAATGATTTCGATAAATTAGAGAAGTTTGGAGATAGCCTATAAAATTTCAATTGGTAGGATGTGCAGGGGATTCTACTGCCAGGAGTCTTACCTTTTGTACTGCCTATTGTCCAGTCTTGGACAAACATGAACACACACACAGTTCTTTCTATGCCCTATGTATCTTAGTACCTATATATAGAAAATTGAAATTCAAAGCTCTGGTGACCTTGCTCCGAGGAAAGTGCAGCTGAAGCAAGATCATAGCAAATGCTAGTAACAGCAGCTATCTATCAATGTTAAGACTGATGGACAAAATTATTACTAACTTCTCTATATAATAAGAGATCACCTTGATCGGGCCTGTTGGAGAACTTTGTTTATGATAACCATGCATTTAAAACCATGCTCATTCGCATACTCATACTGCTCTGCGAGACTCGGATATGAAAGGGGAACAAATTCTGCCTGGAAGAAATTAATCTTTATCATGTGAATGCAAATAAATGAATAGTAACAAATTTTACTGGTGACCTTGAGACAAACCTGCATATTGGCAAGTCGCAATTCTTCAACAATTTCCATTCTTTCTGCCAGAAATCCACAGTCACCGCTTGAACACACAAGAACGGTGAGGTTGGAGCCCTTTCTGCTAGATTGTAGGAGAACCAGACATTAGAGACTGTTATTTGCTGTGAGATAGTTACAAACTATTTGACAAAGGTTGCTCAAAGGTTAAGAAATGATAGAGCACAAAACCATACATGAAATGCACCTAAAAGGTATGATCTCCCTCTGAAGATGAATCTTCCGGAGATGAATCTTCTCCAATGCAAGGCTGACTCCAACTGCACCTGGAGGGTCAGGTTCCTGTTGATAGCATATAATATCATTACTATTCATCGATCTTATTGCAGAGCTATTCATGGATTCAACAGGTCCTTGAAGACTAATTGAATATTATGCCAACATTTTTGGTAGATACAAAAGAAAAATCTTGAGAATTGTACGCCAAACAATCGAGTGTGATTCATTCCACTCAATCACTTTTCATGGCCAGATATAGGTCCCTCTGCCAACGTGCAAAACTGAACCTGTCCAGACCAGACCTTGGGAGCCTAGGTTATAGGAATCACATCGATTCCTAGAAAGTAGGGAGTCAATTTGTTTGCTATTTCAAACTATTGTCAGTAGTTGTTGAATAAGTTTTGCTTGCAAGCTTAAAACTAGGAATCTGTTTGTTGAATTAGTTTCCATAGATCTGCTAGTTAGTTAGTAGCATTTCAATTTCAAATATTTGTAAAAACATGGATAGCTCTTCTTAAGAGACTGTACTCAGGAGGGGAAGGTGGTGAATGAAATTTCTGAGTTGTCTGCAATGGAGAGATTCCATTTGAGTGCATTTAACAGGTGAGACTCTTGTTAAGTGAGCTCTCTCTTTTACATCATTAGGCCTAGACCGAACCAGCTTAGCCAGGCCAAGCTTGTGGGGAACCATGGCCGCATATTTTGACAGCTAAAGAAATGGGAAAGCTTTCATCAATCATCATGGATGAACTTTATGAGAAACCAAGAAGAATTAAAGAGAGCCTAAAACATATCCAACAATTTTACATTTTGATCGCCGCCTCCAGAGGAATAAAATCTCGAATTAAATTTGTTACAAGAGATAGATAATAACAAAAAATCAACAAGGTATATGACATGCTCCAGTGCTATAAGCCACGGATTTCGGAGAAAACATGTTGCAAGATCTTCGAGTAAACGCCTAAAAATTCATTTATGGTTCTCCAAAAACTGCATATCAAACTTTCCACTATTTAACTAATTATATTTGGAGAGAGAGAGAGAGAAGAGAGAAAGTATCTATCTTTTATGTAACTTACATATTCACAAGCCGTCATACGACGAACTCATTCGTCGTATCGGCCGCCTACCGCAAACAAGCATTGCTTAGATATGGATTCATCCTTTTCATCATCCTTTTTATCATCCTTTTCATACAAGTATACCTGGGTCAAGGTAGATGATATTTATAAAATAGAAAGTCCAAATTATTGGGTTAAAATTCTAATTCTGAAAAGCAGGAAGAAATGATGCCGATGGATCACCATGAATAAAATCTTAACAAAACTGGAACAGCACCTAGCCAAGCTCATGAAGCAGCACAAAACAACTTACTCTCGACTACATAATTCTCGTAACAACCAACAAAGTTTATGCCTGCTATGCATGGTATGCTCTATCACTCACTGGAATGATTATTGCAATCTATTCTCTTATTTTAAGTAGGATTGTGATGCCTAATGGAGGTATCAAAGGGAACACAATCATCAATGCTGCGCAGAAAATATGCAAAAGCCACTTGTGTATTCAGATCCTCCGCCATAGTATGTGAGCCATGGAAAATTAAGCAGATTATAGAGGCAATTGAAAGAAAATGGATACTGATGAAACCGAAACCGAGCAACATCAGCAGGAAAAAGCTGAAAGTCAGAAGGTAAGACAGGAGTTAAAATCTTTACCATGTGAATACAAAAGAGCAGTACTTGGACAAAGCATATCGTGCTAATGCTCAAGAGACAATAAATATTCAAAGACACAAGCTGACTGTGAGATCAGTACAAATATACACTAAATATTCTAAGTTAGATGTCATGGAGGAAGAGAGCTATGCTGACTTTATGATATTCTTCAAGGAATGCAATTAGTAACCAAGGCAATGAGAACTGCATATAGAACAGCAAAACGAATATAGAAAGGAAAACTCTCAAGGAGATTATACTTATTAATATTAGGTCCCAGCTGCAATAAAAAAAGACATGCTATTAAAGATACTGATGACCTTACCAGAAAATAAAGATCCCTGTAATAATCTTCAGGAGGCATAAGTACATCGACGGAAATATATTTCGCAATCCGCCATATTTTTAAAAACCTAAGAAGAATCGACAATTCCCCTAGAGCTTTCTGACTGCATGTATCTGCAATTATATGGAAGGAAATGAAAATAACACTTTTCTGGTTAGTCAATGAGAACCCAAAAACTTCAGCAACAAAATTACCATCAGAAAGTGCATCCCTCAACCCAGCAAGGGCTTTATCCGCAGGTCCACAAAACTTTACGTACACAGTTTCTAATCTAGCAACACTGGATGCTGGAAGATTAAGATCCTGAACAAAAAGTATGAAGCAAAAGGAAAGTCAGCTTAGATAAAGAAGTGTGTGCACTACGCTTAAATATTCTGTCTACTGTGCATAAATTGCACACTGCATACTATGGAAACCCCTAGGAAATAAATGCATTATTTGATTCCAGCTGGACTTTATATGTATGGGAAAAAAAACAAAAAGATCCACAAGAGTTCTCAAACATGACCTAGCAATTACTTTTAAATAGTCAAGAACGTAGCATGAATTACCATGCCGCTGGCTCGCTGTGTTGGACACTAGCATGGCTAGTGTGGGCACAACCTGTGCCGGTTGGCACAGGGTGTCAGCACACTACATGTATCGTGCCGATATCCTACTGGAACGATAAGCATTGGTCCGTGATGACCAACACAGGAATACATGCTATATAGCATGTAGTGTGTACCACCTAGTTATGACTTCCAAAATGACAAATCTTTTAGGCATTTAGCACGCATAAAGCAAGCTCATCACTCCCAGCTGTTAACACAACTGAGCAAAGCAAAAAAAAAAATCCAGAGTAAAAACTAAAGGCCAAGATAATCAAGAGTAAACACTGTCACAAGTTCACAAATGAACAAACAAACTAGTTTCATAAGAAACTGCTCTCAAATAAGGTGTGGGCTCACCCCAGATACATAAGAATAGAAGCACACCCTTCCTTCATATATGTACGATGCTAAACAGACTGGAGAGCATCTATTTCTATTCTAACTATACTAGTTTGATCTTTTTAACACTAACCTTATCTTTGCATCAGATATTGAACCACTCTCAAGCAACTTAATACCCGAATTCATGCAAAGGTTAGCTTTGAAAAAAAATACTTAAACATCTCAAGAAAGCGCTTACACAGCAAGTTATGTGTCCGCAGAGAACCTCAGTTGTTACATAGTTCAATCCTCGCGTAGAAATCCTGAGATATTATATAATGGAAATAAAGTAACTAGTATTTCCATATTTAAAACTTAGGATGAGTCAATTTTGCTTCTCTTCACTCCTTGATCCTCTCTGCATGGACCTTTAAGGTTTTCCCAGAGTTTGGTGAAGAACGCCATTCCATCTTTTTTTATCTATTTTCCTTTTTTTCTGCCTTATATAGCAGATCCTAAGAGGTTATACATAAGTTTAAGAATAGATATTTCCGAGTTCTAGGATGATACCAAAGTGAGGGTACTTCAGTGAAAGCCGAAGTTTGATACCCTATCGCTTAAACTTCTATCCTTCTATCGTGATTAAACATGTTTTGATTTCTTCGCAGATGTAGGGAATCTCAAAGAACACCTCCAGTAGCTAATGCCTAATAGTATCCAGAGATTTTTTGTTTGCTTTAACCATTTCATAGTATATTTAGTTCTTTGTTCAACACATTGTGTAGCATAATGATAAATTTAAGGGTTACAAGTACTGACCTCAAGCATTTTGAGGTCATAAAAGGCCAAATTGATAACCACTATGTTTCTAAATAGAGTGCTGATTTGTGTACATGCTGATGTGACATATGCATTACACATGCCCGAATCGGTAGTGGATTACCGATTCTTTCATGTAGTCCATCAGTAGTGGTCTACCGATGGACTAGATCAATGAATCGGTAGTCTACCGATTGAATTATTCATCTAGTCCATCTATCAACCAATCGGTACCTCACTACCGGTACAATTCAATCGGTAGGGAACTACCGATTCATTGATTTAGTCCATCAGTAGAGAACTACCGATGGACTAGTTGGACGAATCAGTAATGGACTACCGATTCGGTGGCATGTGCATTACACATGCCACCTGTCCATGTACAGGAAACATTATTCTTCTAAATATGGTGATCACAAGAATGGTAAAGATATAATGGAATATAATCAATACTCAATAGGCTATGACATGTTCTTACACTACGAATACCCTCAATAGTTGAATATGCATGGGAGGATTAATATTTTGTGACAAATAAACTAAAAGCAAAGATATCAACTTCAGGGAAATAAAATCACATCGAATAATTTAAGATATAGCCTTCAACAACATTCAATGGCTGATACATTGCCAGTTTGCTTCACGACTTGCAGACCGAGACAAAGATGAGCCCATAGTATTAAGCAGCTTCAATAAGGGGAAAGCACTGTTAGTTTCTTTGCATTTGGATATATTTTTAAAGGTTGCTATAAATCATAGCATAAAAAAAAAATTCCTGAGCTCATCATCAATCCCTATCCAGCTACAAACTGCTTCAAATAGCTTTGCATGATTCAAATTTATCTCCATTGTATTGGGATAAAAAAGTCAGGTTGTAATACCAATCGCAACCTGAGATTTTTAAAAAGGATACACATGAACTGCAAAGGAAAATATTGTCATAACACATAAAAGGTACCAAATTATTTCTTTCACCATGCATGCAAGAGAACGATCAATGCCTTGGATACATTAGCTTATCCTTAGACCCTTATGAGCGAAGCTTTAAGTACGAGGCAATTCCATGAGAGTTTTTGGTATATAACATTCTAATATCATATGCATGAGAGTTTTTCATGAACAGTTTACAAGTACTTTTCTTCAGGCAATTGACTCCTCCAAAGGGATAACAGAGTCAGAGACTCCTTTAGAAAAAACAGGAAAAGGAGAGATAAATATTTTCACTGGAGAGTTGTTTAATTAACCACCATGAGATTAGCCAAATCCCTTTCAATATAATAATTCTTGGAAACTTGGGAAATCATCAGTCGTGAAAGACCAAAATTACATGCTTAAAGTTAGATTGAAAGGTATCCAAGTGTACTATCACAGGCAAGTTAATATCCTTACAGCTATGTGCATATGATAAAAATACACATCAAGTGCTTTGATATTTCAAATGACTTAAATAAAGCACAGATACATAGTAGAGTTTTATCAACATTCATGAACAAAGAAGAGAAAGCAGGGCTTGACGAGCCATTACGAAATGTAAAAACGGGAAGCCTAATAATCAAGTGTGATGCATGGACTATTGTAAGGTATAGGTCAGCTTGTTTATGAATTGCCTCGATTACAGAGCTATCGATTATAACGTACACGTTCATCTCACCTCCTCATTAACATTAAAAAAAAATGTTATTTTTGTGGCAAGGAAAATATTGTTGATAAGATATCTAAAGGTAACTTTAAGATGCAAGAGTTCTTTAAACAGCCCGTCAGCATCTGTAACCGATCAAAACATAATAATCACCATTACAAGCGAAAGAAGATAAACGAAAGTGTAATATATATAAAAACAATTCTACCACATCCATCCTTCTGAATGTTCCCTACTTATAGATCCCAAAAGGCAATGAAAATTTCCTACTGAGCTCAGAGCAAGATCTGAGCGGTGTTGCAAATTCTGAGGATATGCATCAACGTGGAGGATAAACTCACAAAACAAATTACATCTGTCTATGAACAAACAAACCAGAATCTGCATAGCCAACACGAAAGTGTTGAGAGATGGCAAGATACAAAGACTGCAAGCAAACGTAGGCACCAAGGGACTGTTAGAAATAAAGATGAATGAGGGAATAAAAAAAGCATATGCTGCACCCAAAAAGCAAACTAGGAGTAAGAAGAGAACAAACAAAAAGGTATTATGAATCAAAATAGTACCTTTAGTATTTCCGCTTCAATTATTGGAGACACGCCTCCAACAATATCGAAATCAGCCTGAGATGAACCATATCATTATTTAAATAAAATTGACATGATTGACAAGGATGAAAAAATGACCGTCAGTTTACTAAAAATAAGAACCTGAAGATATCTCTCAGCAATTAGTTGTTTGTGACCACTCCTGTACACCCAATCGATGTTATATTGCCTGAATGAGATTATCTACAGGCCAAAACAAAAAAGCTAAAAAACCAAGCGACGGAAAACTTCCCATGTATTGAGAAGAATAAGCTATTGAATCAGAAATGTTCCGAAATATTTCCTCATCCTAGGTAAGTACCCAAGCTACTGACATTTGTTATAAGTGAGATAGGGGGTTGCAGGTCCCATTCCAATTTACGACAGATGGCCTATTACGATGTCCAGCGAATGTAAAAACATGATACCATTTTGAAACTGAGAATTCAATGCTGATAAAAGAAGTAAAAAAGACAATAATCAAAGAATGGAGATAAGAGGAAGAACAGGAAAACAAGCAAACTGTTTACAGTCACTACTAAAGCAAAGTCATAGAGTTGTGATATGAAAATATTGCAAGACAATTCTAAAACATAGCTACAAAGTTGGCTGGTGTTCGGAAAATAACAATAAACTCGAGACTACTTTATCATACACTCCAAAACAAGACAATTAGTGCCACACCATAGACGTAGAATCTCGAATATATCCCAGAGTACATGTTACAGCTCTAGAGTTAAAAAGATCTGTCGGCCCATGTGGCCATCAATTGGACGGGAGATCATGATAGGGTCAGATCATGAAAACCAGCACATCAATTCGTGGTAGGACGCAACCTACCCAACACACTGGCTGGTGCCTGGTTCATCCCAACAATACTTTGACCTGAATGAACCTATTTATACACATTCCTGTGTTAACTTAATTCTTTGAATCCTAATTAGGGTTTAGATTTTTGATACCCTGTGGTTTCAGGGATTAGCATTCTACTACCCTTATCTTTCAAAATCACATAAAAGTACCTCGAAGCTTCAAAACCATTCACTTTAGTCCCGACCTCCAGACGCCGTCAAGTCATATGGTGGTAGATCGGATGGCTGAGAAGCATCGGAATTGGATCAACGGTGAAATGGAGTCGCCAGAAGTCAAGTTTGGCACAAGAGGGGACGTGAGGACCTAAGGACTCGATCCCCGGGGTCTGATTAACGGTCCCGGCGCTGGAGGCGGCGGATCTAAGATGGTGGCGGCGGTGGACTTTGAAGCAAGAAGAACAGCGGCCGAAGAGAAGCCGGTGTCGCCAGAGGATCGTTGGGAAGAGGTCGTTGGGCCTCGAGGAATAGGAGGGAGCTCGGGGAGGCGGAGGCTAGCGGTGAAGTACTCTTGGCATCGTTGGCCGACGAGGGAAACCGCAAGCGGTGGGAGCTCGGGGCCAGCAGCGTCGGACATCGTCGGGGAGGTCGGACATCGTCGGGGAGGGCGGAGTCGTCGGAGTGCGGCTCCAGAGGAGGTACAGGGTACTTGGGCGGTGGAGTTGAGAGAAGAGGGCAGCGTCCAGTCCCGGTGGAGGATGGGGGTTGGGGACGATCAGCGTTGAGGGTTTCGTCGGGCAGAGCGGAGAGGGGGGGAGGGTATTGTCCCGAGTGGCCGCGACTTCGTTGGAATCTTTGAGACGAGGAGCACTCATCAGTCTCCATCCTCCTTGCTCGATGTTGGAAGAGACGAGGGCAGTGGCGCAGGCAAGTTCCTCCTTCACCGCCTGCGTCTTCCGCAACTCCCTCCTCCCCGCCGCTAAGTTCTTGGACCTCAGCGGCCCCGCCTACCTCACTCTGTTCGTCGCCTTCCTCGCGCGACACCAAGAGCACGAGGCGACAGCGGAGGGATCCGAGCAGTGCTGCTCGGCGGTGGCGCAGCGCGTGGAGATCCGGGCGATGCTGCTCGACGGAGATCTATCTCTTCTCTCTTCCCACGTTAGCAACTCAGGCCATAGGAAAACCAGTCAAAATTAATAAAAACCGGTCAAAATTGAACACAGTGACTGGTTTGCCGTCAAATCAAGGTAACGGCGTTTGACGGCTCAAACTAAATTGCCATGTTTTGAAACTATAGGGTGGATTTATGTGATTTTGAAAGATGAGGGTAGTAGAATGATAATCCCTGAAACCACATGGTATCAAAGTGTAATTTGGCCTAGATTCTTTGAATCCTAATTAATTCAGACACTAAAAGATATGCTAGGAACCCATCTTCTGAATTCATAATATGAGTTTCAGTTGCATTACATTACATAGCTATATCAAAAAAGGCTTGGAACTCGGCCCATTTTCGACCCTATTTAAAACTGCAAATTGCCAGAGCAGCATTTGAGAAGTCTCTATACATTCTCAAAGTATGCTAAACTTTGGGTAGCTACCCTTTATTTATCCCTACTAAAGAGGCACTTGCAATCATAGCAGGTACTTTCAATGCAAATCATGCTCTTTACAAGTTCATCAAAGGGCTTTTGCATGTTTCCCCACGAATAAGCCTGATCTCAGAAAAACCTTCCCAAACTCTGTAATTGCATAAAACTTGCTAGAAACCAAATTCCTTGTGCGTGTAATAGTTTCCACTTACACTACAATGGGTCAAATACCCAGTCAGATTTGCCCTAAGATGGTTAATAATAGAGATTTGTTCGACTCTTATCCTCTTCACCTATTCTTTGTACCTAGAAAACCACCTAAAGTCTAAATGGTCTCCATCTGACCATTGACACAAGAGAAGGTGAGCCCTTTTTATCTTTGTTAACTCTTAAAACAAGACAAGTTATTTCAGAGACCAGAATCTGATGACGAGCCAGACGAACTAAAAGAGGTACTCTGATAGTTACGTGCTATAATGAAGTTTAGAGCGGTATATAAGTTAACAGGCATGTTTGCATGAAGATACATGACAAAGACTCTCCAGTAAGATACTAAAACCCAAAGGGAAGAAAATGAGAAGAGAGAAAAACTCTACTCATAAGAGACCAAGTATTCATGGCATCCTCAGTGAATACTGTGTTAGAGAAAAGCATAGGAAACCAAAGCCATTTCAATACCAGAAACAGAGCAATATCCTCAGATCAACTACCCTATTCCTGGCAATCCAGGTGACAAACGGTGTGTGCAGGTCATAGCAAAGCTCAAGCATCTTTGCTTCACGAGCCAACAATTTGATGGTTTCCCTAACAACAGAGGCTACGGACTTAGCATGCTGACATCACCATGTAATATTCAAACGAAAAAAATTCATCTTTACCAAGATGTTGCAAGGACTGAAATAACCTGTAGTGTGGATGAAAACCATCTAACACTCGCATGGATGAAATCTCCAACTTCTTCCCACCACGCAGACTAAAAATTTCTGTTGAAACTTCAATGATATTTTCCCAGATTGCAGGATCAATCCCAGCAGACTGTATAAAAGGAAACTCATCTGTTGCGATCTTTGCACTGCCAACATTTTGATGATAAAACTTCATGCTTAAAAGTTCCTCATCAAAAATCATCGATACAACCCGATCATGAAGATATGTGCTCTCTGCTGTCCGCATGGTTCGTAGCATATCTGCATGGTAGAACAAAATTAACTAAATGATCCTTGTGGGAAGAGAGACACTCAAAATTTAACATAATAACTGAATTTTAGCAATAATAGAGCTAGAAATTTCTCACTCCAAAGGAAAGAATTTAAGAAAGAAAATTCACAAAAAGAAGAAACAAAAATACTAAAAGCCTCACAAAGCAATATCAGAGCTAGAAATTTGTCAAAATAAAAATTAAAGAATAGCAGAATAAATTTGAAAGATGATAGTACAATAGTTGTCCAACATAAGCACTATCAACCTGCAGCTCTTGCCGGTGAATGCAGTACTAACTAATTGAAGTAAACCTATCCATTATAAGGAACTAGATTTGCGAGTATCATGGTGTTTACATGTACCAGTTGCATAAAATTGTCAGTTAACAAGAAAATTTGTCTGAACCAATCAATAAGGAGCCCGAGGAGAAAGACGTTAAGACTCTTAAAAGGGCATATCCTTGCCTTTTAGGTGTACCCAAATAAATGACAAAGAGGAACCCAAGGTATGATGACAAAGTAATTAGACTAACATCGGGATATGAATAAAAATGCTTTGACTTGTCAAATCCTGAAAATGGAATAAAAAACGTCATGCGAGATCATCAACTTTGCAGAAAATCACTTCTTTAAAAGGTATGAACTCTAGAAATCTTTCAACAGATATCTCAAAGTACTCACCATTTAGCTGCTCGTCTTTCCTTTGTAGCAAGGGATGATGTAAGATTTCAATAGCAGATGAGCGATCCGAGGGGCTTGGGGACAATAGTAGCTGCACCAAATCAGCTTGCTCTGGATATTTTGTAACCCAGTTTAGGGGTAGAGATCTCTCTTCTCTCAACTCAGAAAGAACAGCATATCTTCCCATACCTGTGGGAAAAGGATGCCAAAGCTCGAAAAATACAACTCCTAAGCTATACATGCCAACCTGCAAGTGATAAGAAACAGCGCCTGAATAAAACATATGGCAAACGGTGGCAAAGAACTGAAGAGGTTGGAAGGCTGAAATCTAAATAGCATTGGGGATGAAACTTGAAATAAATGGCAATAAGTAAAAAAGAGGCAAAAAGAAATTGCATTCACAACTATATATAGAATAATACGCATCAAATTTCAAGTGCTCAAAACATTACACTTGCCATTAGATAGATATCAATATAAGCATCATCTGGTTGCTTTGGATAAATTATAAAAATCCTCTCATGTCATAAAAACGAGTAAAAAGATAGACAAGTCACAAAAAATGAGGTGATATCCTAACTTTTTTGTTTATTTGAGGCTGCTTCTCTCGAATCTCAGGAGCAGTGTAAAAAAAATGACATGGTCGTTTTCTTCCACCCATAGAATTCACAGTTGTCTCCATAGGAAGATGTCGATCGTGATCCAATTGCTCTAGTTTTAAAATTTTCGCTGGACCAATCCATAATATCCAATCAAACCAGGCACAACCCATGAAAACTGGACTCCATGAAAAATAATGACAGGTTTACTTCTAGAAAAGAATCTCATTGACTCCAGGGACGAGAATGTAGAAGCTTGTAAGATGTACTATAAAAGAAATATTACATGTAACATTAGAACATGTACACAAATCAACGATCACAATACTCTAGATCAATGGCGCGCTAGAGTTGAATCGTCTTGTGGAAGATACTCAGATCCTTGATGGCGTTAGCTCAATGACAAGCTGTCTCCAACTAGAGGAGATTCATTTGGGAGCAAGCAAACCAAGGATTTGATGATGAGGATTGACTAAATTCCTTTCTTCTTTCATCGCCATGACACTTCAATATGAACGAACCGAGACTTCCAATTCACTTGCAAGAGAGGAAGTCATGGTAGAATGAGCTTTGATACCAACTTTTTCCAAACCTGGGAGCAAACTGAAATGAGAAATCTCCTGCTTATCAACTCGGCTAGCACTTGAACACAGAACCTTGGATTGAACAATGAAAAATGGGTGAAGAATACAAACAAGGCAACATCTTGCTAACAAACTCTGACAATAGTTCGAATCCAAGCGACATCCATCAATGGATACAATGATGGGGTACACGTTCTCTTATCAAAATATCTTTTACAAGACATTGGGCCACCAACCACCCATACCAGAATATAGGCATCACTCATCACGTTGAAGAGATCGTCAAAAGAAGCAGGAGAATCATGCTACATTTTGACAGAAATACACGCACAGGAGTAGAACTAGAGAAGAAACCACTTCTTGAAACAAGCTATGTTTCTTTTTTAGCCAAAAAAATCATCAAATTCACTTCCTATAAGGGGTGCGTTTGGTGCCCTAAAGAGAAATGCATAAGTGGAGTTAATTTGCCACTTCAATCCGGTAGGGAGTGGCATACTAAAATATATCCAGTAGTGAACCACTTCAGAAATTATGCTCCCATCCAGATGTTTAATACGGGCCAAATGGGTCCGAAATGGAAACCAGTCCCGACATTGCCACAAAGCAGGACAATCATGCTACGTTTCAACAGAAATACATGAACAGGAGTAGAACTAGAGAAGAAACCACTTCTCGAAACAAGCTAAGTTTCTTTTTTAGCAAAAAAATCATGAAATTCACTTCCTATAAGGGGCGTGTTTGGTGCCCTAAAACGAAACACGTAAGTGGAGTTAATTTGCCACTTCAATCCGGTAGAGTTTGGCATAAGGCATGTTTGGTTCCCATGAAGTGGTCGGAAGTCACTTTTTTGAAGTGACTTCCGAGCCACTTCATGTGTTTGGTTACTCGGAAGTGGGGCTGTGATGAGAACTTGGCCGCAGAAGACGTCTAGGGCTCAAGATCTCTCCCCTGTTAATGGTAGAGGCACCCCCTCAATCCAATTAATGGCTGGAAAACCCCTGACGTTTCTATTAGCAAGATAAAGAGGAATTACATGACTTCAACTCTTAAATACCCCAACCCTAACGACCTCAACGAACAAGACATCCTCCTAAATCTCAGCCGTCCAATAGTCCAGCTGGTCCCTCCTAAGCCGTACGCCACAAGCAGCATAGGCTGTACCCAATCAAGATAACTACAACATACTAGTCCAGCCTTTTCTTACTACTAGCATTAATACTCAACTAGGACTCTTGACAACAAACTAAAGATAACGTGGATTAGGCTTGCGCAGCCGAACTGGTCGTGGTTGCCTATCATCCACCCCCCCGGGAGACTGTCCTTGTCCTCAAGGACAAAAGTAGGGAATTGGCGCCGTAGTACCTCAACCTCCTCCCACGTTACGTCTTCTGGCCCAAGACTCGTCCATTTGACGAGAGCTTCCGCCACATAGTGCCTCCCTTGCTTCACCCAGCGGTAATCCTGAATGAACTCCGGTGCTAAGATTGGGATGCCATCTTCATAACATGGTGGCACTTCAATAGCTATTGGCTCATCTCGCCCAACCCGTCGCCGTAGCAATGAAACATGGAACACTGGATGAATTTTTGCTGATTCCGGCATGGCCAATCGGTAGGCTACTGCCCCCACTCGATCGACAATCTGATAAGGCCCAAAAAAATCTGCTGGCCAATTTTTGTTGTGCTCTGCGAAAAACTGTAGTCTGGCGGTATGGCTGAAGCCGCAGGTACACCCAATCGCCTGCCTCGAAAGTTTCCTCCCGCCGATGCTTGTCCGCCCTTTGTTTGGTTTGGTTGATAGATTTATGTAGGTTATCCTTGAGGAGCCTGATCACTTCATCTCGCTCAACTAAGACCCGATCCACTTCAGCTACAGGGGAAACACAGGCCGTACACTGCTTCGAAAGGTGTCATACCCGTCGAACTATGGTAAGTGGTGTTATACCAGTACTCCGACCACGGCAAGAACTCCGTCCACCGTTGAGGTTGTTGACTGGTAAAGCATCACAGGTACTGCTCAAGTGTTCTGTTAGTCACCTCTGTTTGTCCATCCGTCTGAGGGTGATATGATGTACTCATCTTCAGACTGGTGCCTTGTTTTTTAAAGAATTCTTGCCAGAAATGGCTCATGAACACCTTGTCTCGGTCACTAACAATGCTTCTCGGGACTCCATGTAGCTTGACAACCTGCTGTATGAATGTTGTTGCCACTTTGGCCGCTGTATAGGGATGGCCCATGGGAATGAAATGAGCGTACTTTGTCAGCCGATCCACTACTACCATCACCACCTCCATCCCTGCCGACCGTGGCAACCCCTCGACGAAATCCATCGAGATCTCTTCCCAAACTCGAGCAGGTACTGGTAACGGCCGAAGCATTCCCGCCGGGCTCCTGGTGTCATGCTTATTCCTCTGGCACACGTCGCAAGTAGCCACATAGTCTTGGACATCATTGCGCATCCGCTCCCAGAAAAACTGCTGCGCCAATCGCTTGTAGGTTCTCAGTACCCCGGAATGACCCCCAATAGGAGTATCATGGAACTCCCTTAGTAGCCAGCGGCTCAGTTGGGACCCGGGTGGCATCACCACCCTGCCTTGATAGCAAATGAAGCCCCCCCGTTTTGACAACTCTTCCCGTAACGGGCTGGGAGTCCCTCCGGTAACCCGGCGGCCCGAAGCTATCTCTCCGCCCGGTGTCCGGCGGTGCAGATTCGCCAAATACTCGTCCTCCTTGTTCGCGACGAGCAGTTCTTCCCAGATGCCAGCCGTCGGAGCTGAAATCGCCAACGCCGCCGCTTCCTCTTCACTACGAGATAAAGCATCCGCCGCTGAGTTTTCCCTGCCTGGTTTGTAACGGATCTCGTAATCATATCCCAGGAGCTTTGACACCCACTTCTGTTGTTCCGGCGTCACCACCCATTGCTCCAGAAAATATTTAAGGCTTCGTTGGTCCGTCTGGATGATAAATCTGCGCCCCATCAAGTATGGCCGCCAGAGCCGGACCGCCTCCAAGACTGCTAGCATCTCCTTAGCATACGCTGACCAATTCTTCTTAGAGGTTGCAATAGCTTTGCTGAGATACGCTATTGGTCGACCTTTTTCCATCAGAACTGCCCCAATGCCTATCCCCGAGGCGTCTGTTTCCACCACAAATGTATCTGAGAAGTCTGGAAGAGCAAGTACTGGTGTCGTTGACATCGCCGTCTTCAAGGTACCGAAAGTAGCGGTCGCTTCTAGATCCCAAGCAAACTGTCCCTTCTTCAGTAGCTTAGTTAGGGGGGCCGCTATGATGCCATAGCTCTTGGCAAATATTCTGTAGTACCCTGTCAAGCCCAGAAACCCTCGTAGCTCCATCACGGTCCTGGGCGTCGGCCATCCTTGCATGGCCTCAACTTTCTTAGGGTCGGTTCTCACTCCTTGTGAGATTAGATGGCCCAAGTACTCCACTTCCTCCTTTGCAAAATCACACTTGGAACGCTTGATAAAGAATTTGTTAGTAGATAGGATGTCGAGAACTAACCGTAAATGTTCCAAGTGGGCGCCCCATTCCTTGCTGTAGACCAAGATGTCATCAAAGAACACCAGGATGAAGCGTCGGAGGTGCTGTCGGAATATGGTATTCATAGCAGCCTGGAATGTCGACGGCGCGTTGCACAGCCCAAACGGCATGACTACATACTCGTAGTGTCCGCTATGGGTACGAAAAGCAGTCTTGTGTATATCCGCCTCACACACCCGTATCTGATGGTACCCAGCCCGTAAATCTAATTTTGAAAAATACCTGGCACCGTGCAACTCGTCAAGCATATCGTCCACCGTCGGAATAGGAAATTGATCTTTCACTGTTACCCTATTAAGCCCCCTATAATCAGTACAGAACCTCCATGTGCCATCCTTCTTCCTGACTAGCAAAACCGGCGACGAAAATGGGCTTGAACTTGGTCGAATCAATCCGGACTGGAGCATGTCGGCCACCTGTCGTTCGATCTCATTTTTCTGGAAGTGAGCATACCGGTAGGGTCGGACATTCACCGGCCCGACGCCCTCCGCCAACGGAATCCTATGCACGAACTCCCGTTCTGGTGGGGGTCCCGTTGGCTCGACCATTACCTGCCCAAACTCCTCCAATAGTTTCTGCACCTCCCCCGGTATCTCTGTCCGCACGCCATCTTTTTGCTCGGGTATAACCTGGAGAGCAAAGAGCTCTCCTCCTCCTCTGAACTTCCGCTCCAACATCTGTAGAGGCACTGTTCAGCTAGCTCCTACTGCTGGGCTTGTTTGGATTGTCTGCTCCTTGCCGCCGGTCTGGAACTTCATGCACATCTTCTTCCAGTTGCACGTCACCCAGCCCAATTCTTCAAGCCATTGGATCCCCAGTACCACTTCAATACCCTACAGTGGAATTGGATAGAGATCCGTCACGAAGCAGCCTTGGATCTCCATTGGTACGCCCACATATTTGTCCTTGCAAAACAATTTCTCTCCATTCGCCACTCGCACCGCGAATTCTTCGATCGACGTAACTTCCAAGCCCATGCGGCTGGCTACGTCCTCGTCGATGAAGTTATGGGTTGACCCACTGTCGATCAAGCTGTCATCTGCTGTCGACCGATATTGGCCACCACCCGCATTGTTCTGGGCCCCGAATAACCCATCAACGCATGCAATGATATAGTGGGCTTCTCATCGCCACTAGTTTCCTCCGGCGGACTGTTTCCCTCTGTTCCCCAAGGCTGCTCAACCCCATCTGGATCACCGTCGGATGCATCCGGTTCCTCCATCTCGACCCAAAAGGAATGTGGCCTCTGGCACTTGTGTCCAGGTGTAAACCTCTCGTCACAATTAAAACACAAGCCCTTCTCCCGTCTCTGCCGCATCTCTTCCACAGACAACCTTTTGACTCCTAGTGGTGGCGCTCAGTTAGGCGGCTGCGAGCTAGCGAGCGGCCGGTTCCGGCCGGGTGCTAGTAGTGTCACTGTTGTGGGTCCGGATAGACTCGGGGGAATCGTACCAAATCCGCCCCTATTGGTAGACCGACTAGCCACGAATCGTCCACGACGCCGCGACTTCTGTATCTTGTCATCCAGCAACTGCGCATATTCAATAGTTTCACGTAGGGTTTGTGGCCTGAAAACGCGTACCTCATCAGCAACTTCCTCTTGTAATCCCCCCAAAAACGCTCCGATCAGCGCCGATTGCGGCCAGCCCCTCACTCGCATTGCGAGTATCTCAAACTCCTGTAGGTAGTCACGCAGGGGACCCGTTTGTCGGATATGCGCTAAAGCCTCGTCCTGGTTGATATAACGTACCGACCCAAAGCGCGCCGAGATCTCCTTCTGAAACTCCGGCCATGACAACTCCGACTGTTCCTCCTGATTGCTCTGGATCCATTGCCACCACTGATTGGCCTCGCCCTCCAAGTGAAAGGACGCCCACTGAACCTTCTCCTCCTCTGGGGTTCTATGCATTCGGAAGAACTGCTCCACCTGGTTCATCCATATCAAGAGATCCTCGCCCGCGAATCGAGGGAACTCCAGTTTCACTGAAGGACCTCCCCGCCGACCCTCTTCGTCTTATCGGTACCCGGATTTATTCAAGAATCCCATATGAGAATCTCTGTCTTTTTCCGCCTTCCTATCCTCTCCCTCCATCGACGGTTTCTTCCCCTGCATCTTCAACAACTCGCTTAGCAACCCATCCGTCTTCCTGGATCTGGCTTCCGCTTCCCGTCGCGATGCTTGGTTCTCCTCTTCCAGACGCCGCAAGACGCCATCCATTTTTTTGAATCTCGCATCGGCTTCGATGCGGCTTGTCTTGTTTTCCTCCTCCAGGCGTTGCAACGCCTCTTGCACCGCGCCGAACTCTTCCTGCACCCCCTGCATGTTCTGCTCCAACATGTCGATGCGATCTTTGTTCGCTGGTGGCACCATGGCTGCAGGATCGCTTGCTCTGGTACCACTTGATGAGAACTTGGCCGCAGAAGACGTCTAGGGCTCAAGATCTCTCCCCTGTTAATGGTAGAGGCACCCCCTCAATCCAATTAATGGCTGGAAAACCCCTGACGTTTTTATTAACAAGATAAAGAGGAATTACATGACTTCAACTCTTAAATACCCCAACCCTAACGACCTCAACAAACAAGACATCCTCCTAAATCTCAGCCGTCCAATAGTCCGGCTGGTCCCTCCTAAGCCGTACGTCACAAGCAGCATAGGTTGTACCCAATCAAGATAACTACAACATACTAGTCCAGCCTTTTCTTACTACTAGCATTAATACTGAACTAGGACTCTTGACAACAAACTAAAGATAACGTGGATTAGGCTTGCGCAACCGAACTGGTCGTGGTTGCCTATCAGGCTGAAGTGACTTCAACCCCACTTCCAAATCACTGTAGCCAAAGCTGCCACTTCCCATTTCGACTTCGGGTCTTTTTGGCCTGAAGTCATTTGAGTGGCATTTGAAATGGCATTTGAAGTGGGAAATAATATTAATAATATTATACTGTAATAAAATATTAATATAAGTAGATCTCACATATCACGTGTCACATCGTGATTGGTCCACGTCATCTAAAATAGTATTAATAATATTATACTGTAATAAAATATTAATATAAGTTATTAAATTATTAATATTTTAATATTAAAATATTATTTTAATGTTTTAATTTTAATATTTTAAGTGGCAACTAATGTTAATAATATCATACTGTAATAAAATATTAATATAAATGGATCCCACATGTCACGTGGCACCTCGTGATTGGTCTACGTCACTTAAAATAATATTATTTTTAATATTTTAATATAGAGAAATTATTAAAATATTAAATAGTTGGGGGTGACCATATCCCACTTCAAACACCAACCAAACATCAGAACTCAGAAGCCCCCATAAGTCACTTCACTTCAGCCCACTTCTCAGTAACCAAACAGGCCCATACTGAAATATATCCAGGAGTGAACCACTTCAGAAACTATGCTCCAATCCAGAAGTTTAATCCGGGTCAAATGGGTCCGAAATATAGAGAAAGAGTGGTGTTATATTGGGAAACCAGTCCTGCTATTCCCCCAAAGGAGTCCATTATATCCGATTTGGTCACCTCCTCCCCCAAAGGATTCCTCCATGTATGCGGCTCACTTAGGGCAAGCAAACACCCCGTAGGACCTAATGGTTTATTGACAGCCTAGCACAAGAGACCTACTGTATATAGGAAATTATATTCACATATCAAATCCTAATCAATTACCAAAACCAAAATCCAAGACCACATAATAACCACAATAACTTAAAAGAATCCGAACTAACAAAATCAATCTTAGTCATCATCACTCGAGTGGTTGAGAGTCCCATGCCAATGAGACTCTCTTGCCAGTTCCTTGGGCTACCTAATCCAGATCACGTTTAGGATTAAAATACACAACACATTGTCAAAGACTTTATCTATGTTCCACGAGAAATAAGAGGTAGAGCAATGGAAGATCTAGGATGACATGCTAGTCATTTTGACTTTTACTACAAATATAAAATTTTAAACAGCTACATTATGTCATAAACCAAACCCAATAGCTACAAAATTCTAAAGAGGAAAATTAACTCGTAATGAATATTTTCTAAGAAGATAAAGAAATTACTCCATGAATCGTCAAATAATCAAAACAAAAGGTACTATACCTCTTACCAAATCCAAAGTCTCCAATTTTTATATCATCATGAACATCAAAGAATATATTATCAGGCGTCAAATCACGATGGATGATTCCTTGACCATGTATGTGCGACAGTCCTTCTACAACTTGGCGAAACAGATCCCATGCATATATTCCTCGTCAAAAGAATCATTGCGTTTACCAAGATATTTGCGTAGAGTCCTTCATAACACAAGAAACCATGAGAAAACAAAGAGAAACCCATGAAGTAATTCATCATTTTTAAAGGACTAAATGAATGGACAAACTTGTTAAACAGTACCTAGACAACACATTATAGAGGAACGTTGAAACAAATTCCCAAAACCAACTTTTCTAACCAAATAAAGAAATCTAGGCTCAAATTCAACGGACAACACTGTATTGAGCATAGAAACCCAAAAACACAATGATTCATTTGTCCTAAGCTTTAGTACATCATCTGACAGGAGCAATCTGCTTAATGTTTTAGAAGACCGTTGGATTGACGAACTGGCCACTGAACCAGTTACTTTGCATGATAGGAACTTAAAGAGAGCATGAGAGGATATTGGTTGGAGAGTTCTTCAGCACAAATCAGTAGAATAACAATAGGATGAAGAATTTCTGCCATGAGAACATGGTGAAGAGAATTACGAGGGTCCAAATGAATGAGATAAGTGGAACGCATAGTTTTTGATTGAAATATCAGTGCATGGTAGGGTTAACTTGTGGCAGAAAAACCTGTCGGACAAGTGAAGCATTTTCTTTAAAATGCCAATGCATGTCAAGGTGATGACGATGGAGGTATAGTGGAATCTCTGGATGTCCCATTGTTGAGTACTTGAGTGTATAAGGAGTCTATGTCAGCATCTCTCCACTAGCTGCTCTTACCTAAGCCAGGTTTCGAACATTGTTTCATTGGACGAAAAGGGGTGAATCTCAATGCATGGTGACCTTGGAGTCATGCTCGGAAAAAATGATGAAGTCTTCTGATCAGTAGGTCTGTGTGGCGGAGTCCATTATTTAATATGCTTTGAGGGATGGTTTGGAAAAGTTGAAGTCTTCTGGTCCCTGAGGGTAAGGAGTGAGGCCTAAGAAGGTAGCGAGGAAAATCCCTTGAAAGGAGAATGAATACATTCAATTTCACAGACGAATCAAGCATAGAGGGGGGCTGGCTGTGGGATCATGGTCACAATCTGGATGGTTGTTGGCTCCAAGCCAATGTAACATTTCACACAAACTGCAGTAAGGTAGGAACAGCAAACTACTGACATGTCTGCATGGGGAGATAATGTGGCAGAATACCAGATAAATTGTTGCAGCATCAGTAGAGGAGGCAAAGCTGATGGCAAAAAGGGAAGCACTGAAGATAAATCGTTATTAATAAGCAGTAAAAATTCCTAATGAAGTCTTACGCAAAAGATAAGAAGAGCATGCACAAAATAAGGTGGATAATTATATGCTTAGTGTCTCAAAGCTTGTGGGGGTTGACTAACTATATGAATTGTAATCCTGGTCAGTGTCACCGTTAGGATGGAATATTGGAACTATATATGACTAATATAATAGAGGCTTCTAAAAAAAGGGTAATACATGCATTAATGGTGATTAAAAATTTGGATACCTTGGGCAATACTCCATTTGCATGCACAACTGTGTTGTTTCCTGCCGTTCAGTCTCAAACCATGCCTGATTCTCACATATAAAGCATAACTGTCAGACCAAGCATAAAAGACTTCCAAATCTTGAACCTAAGGAGAATTTTCAGAGGTTATTGGGACCCTAAAATCCCATTATTGTGGAGCGTCTAGCGACATATGTGGCTATCATAGAATCTGAGTATAAATTAACATGGTCATAAGTGTAGCCTACAGAAAATGCAGAGATTAAACATGAGAGAAGTGCTTAAGTTGGAACTAACGAGAAAGCTAGAATACTACAGCTCAACATCCTGACATTGTTTAAGCACCGAAGCCAAAATTTACTGACAACATTCACGCAATCTGTAAATAACTAATAAAAAAGGGAATCAATCCTGGAAAAAAAATTGAGCATGATTCTGTGGAAGAAGAATTCGCCGAAAAAGAAAAGCACACAAACCATTAGAAGCATGTTCCTAGTGAACAACCAACTATTATGATCAACACGTCTAATGAACTATTCATCTAGTATGCCATCATCAAGCAAGGAAGGGATATGGCTCCTTATGACCAAATGTGGTGACAAGTAAATGACACAAACAATCTTTATCCTTGCCACCAAAGTCCATAATGGGATGTACACTTCAAAGTTGAAATTTAGATATGCTATCAAGCAGTGCTGGTCTGTAATTACAGCTATTTATATGACATAAATAACAAGCGCATATCGTCAATCTCAAAATTCAACAAACTGTCTGCATCTACCTAGCAGTTTACCTTCTAATAGGGAATAGAGATTTAACTCTTCCCAGACATCAATAATTAATTTATCAACTAAAAATTTATGATATAAAACACACCTTTGGGATGATTTAAACAAAGCTCACTATAATATAGTCACCTGATAGTAACGCACAACATGCTGATGCTGCATCCTTCACAGAGTAGCCACCTCTCTGAGTATCATGCCATAAGACAATAATTGAAGTTACTTTAATGGAGGCATGAAGCAGAATTTTTGAAGATGGCACTAGTAGGCAAGCATAATGAGAAACAATAAGCAGGAAGTCAATCCAGAACACTACTAGAGTGCCATAGCTATATTGCTGCCTGATCAAGGCAATCAATCAAATCTATTTAAAAAAAAACAAAATAGATAAAGCATCTTTAATTTGGTCAAGAACAATATTATTTAGTTTACCTGATTAAGGCAGGTTTTACCAACTGGAATTAAAAAGAACAAAACAAGCAAGGAACATATAGCTAAGCACATTAAGCAGATATCACAGAGGAAAGTTTTAAATGAATACTGCCAAGATTCACTTAAATGGTTGTTGAGCCAGATGAGATGGACAGGTATTGGAAAGCATTCCAGTGAAGATGATTATACAATCAGGTCAATAAAGAAGAGAACAAGCATTTCGTCAAAGACATTCAGTAGTCTTCTTATTAGAAGAGAAATCTACTTTCTATTCAGCAATCATGTGGTCAAGAATTGATTTTGCTCTGGATAAGGTGAGTTAAAGACTTGGCTTGTGTAGAATTTGTTGCTGGTTTATTTGAATGTGTTGCCTTAGGCAAAAAACCCTAATTTTCGATAATTGAATGAGACGTGACAATGGATCTCTTCACCTAGGATATCTATGAAACTATGTCCTCTTCCTACGTGAAAATACAGCCTGAATCACAAGACTGATGGATCATCATTTGTTCACTTTACTCCTAGCCGGCGAAGGAACTTTTACAAACCATAACCCTGATTCACATCTTCTCCATTTTTCATACTGTCAAACCCATCCCTTGAGCTTGGATTTGCAGGCTTATACCTTTAGATCCCAGATATGACAACCCCCTTAGATCTACATCCAAAGCCTCATCTAGATTGTTAGGATTGAGATTGTTTGGAGAAGATTCACATCCGAAAGCTCAGGTTTACACTAGTAGAGAAGCAATTAAACTTGATCGAGATTGACCAGCATTTCGAATGACCACCGAAGCCCCGCCGATGGAATCGTCATCTACAATCATAACCTGTCATTCTCAATTGATTGTTAGCGCCACGAAAATAAGAACCTGGATCGCCAGATTCTACGGTTTGGTATTCTAAACCTGTCCTAACAATTTATCCAACTCCTGCTAGTTTGTGCAGTTAGTCAAGCTTAACATAAGGCTAATCATAATAATTATCTGGATGGGCTCAGTTTCGTATCATGGAATCATTTATTAATTGTGGAAAACTGTAACCAATGAACATCTCTTAACTTCGAATGGTCAACCCTCAGACTTGAACATGAGCCCCATTGATGAGCATAACTCATTATAGTATTGGCTTAAGTTTTGTGATAGCCAACATGAACTAATTTGTTACTTATACAAACTTCACCTCTTAATGAAATTTGGTGAAGACGCATCACTTAGGCTAAATAGCTAGCATGTCTCACATCAGGAACATATCTTTTGGTAAGATAGTCAATTCCAAACTCAGAAGGCTATTGGCATCAAGGTTCGGCAAGAAAATTTGTAGAGATTTTGAGCCCTAAGAAGAGGAGCAATAAGTGTTCTTGATAATTTAGTGATCTCAATGTTAAAGGCCATTTTTATCTTTAATTTCACGAGCAATTGAAGGTTAAGATAATTGAAAAAAGCTTTGAAGTTAATAATACCTAAAGTAACCTTTGACAAGGTGCCCTTATGATACAAAATAAAACATATCAAATATATCAAACAACCAACAAGTCTAAGTTGCAATCTTAAACAGTAAAGTATGATAACTGAGAATCGTTTCCTTCTATCCTTCACACGGATCTTTTTAACAACATATCGACGCCCATCTAATAAATTTTGGTACAGAACAAAACGACCAAAGCCATCTTGACCTATAACATAAAAATACCATCCAAAGAATTAGAATAACCTCAAGCACAAATAGGCAACTAAAATTTCAGCTCTTTGGGATCATCTAACAATCAACAACAAAAAGCTCAAAAGAAAAATAATAATAATAGAAACCAATACTCAAAGTAGCATGCCAATAGAAGCCAACTCCTATAGCAAACATTTGCATTCTTAGCGACATAGTATCCCACACCAATAGATGGTTAAGTTCCATCAACATTTCGAACTAGAGTTTTTTTTAATAAAATGGGTCTGAAGGAGTAATCTACACAAATGTCAAAAGAAACAAACACTTGCCTCCCAATAAAACTGGATAACTTGAGTATCACAAAGAACCTATGAAACATTTAGTATTTCATGAGTATACAAATATTGCTTAGAAGGTGTCAAAAATTATCGTCTTTGCTTTTACTAATGTTTATCTTACTTGTTTATGTCATGTTCTCATCTTGAGAGATGTCTATCGTCAAAATTGAAAAACATTTAGCAACTAACCAAAAATAGTAGACAACAAATGCTTAGCTTCTTATCAAGAAAATCGAGCCGCTCAAAGTTGTCAAGTATCGAGAATTGGGAAGATCTCGAGCTTCATGATCAACATTTGTTGCTGAAATAGAAGTCGAAGGATTGTCTTCTGAATCATAAGCATCCACGCTAATTGCCCCCCCAAGGTCAGAATCTTGGAATGACATCAAAAGATACGGCTTGAATTCAAGTATAACACCATAAATTGAAAATATTCTGGATGAAGCCCAAGAGACTGCAAGATACTTTTCATGGGGGATTGTGCGCTGAAAATGAATTTCAATTGGTGTGGATAAACAAAAAACAAAACAAATGGTTGTGCAATATGAACTGATGAATGGAGTTGACATAGAGGAACAACACTGCACTCCGAACAAAATCAGTAAGCTCCCTTGAAGGTCATTACAATAGCAAAAAATAATATAGTTTGATCTCGTATCTTGCTAAGGAATGTATGATTGTTGCATTCCATTTTTGATATTTTTATTATTTTGTGTACTGTTCTTTTGCTATCATGCAAAGGTTAATGCTCGGGAAGGATCTGTAATGATCTTCAATCTCGTGGCAGCCGCAGAGTTTCTTTCCAAAATCGCTCAAGAAGAATGGCCACCGGAAGCTGTATGTTACAATCTCATACTTAAATGCGCTTGTGGCAGTGTCATATTTGTGGACATAAAAAATTGCATCCAACAAGGTTGGTATTTTCTTTTTCTTGCCTTAGTTAACATTTTTTTTTATTAATTAAGACAGAAAAAAGAAAATGTCAAACTTTGTTAGATGCAATTATTTATGTCCACAAACATGACACTGTCACAAGCACATCTAAGTATGAGATGATAACATACAGCTTCCGCTGGCCGCTCTTCTTGAGTGATTTTGGAAAGAAACTCTGCGACTGTCACGAGATTGAAGATCATTACAGATCCTTCCCGAGCATTAACCTTTGCATGATAGCAAAAGAATAGTACACAGAATAATAAAAATATAAAAAATGGAATGCAACAATCATACATTCCTAAGCAAGACACGATACCAAACTATATTATTTTTTGCTATTGTAATGACCTTTAAGGGGAGCTTAATGATTTTGTTCGGAGTGCAGTGTTGTTCCTCTATGCCAACTCCATTCATCAGTTCATATTGCACAACCATTTGTTTTGTTTTTTGTTTATCCACACCAATTGAAATTCATTTTCAGTGCACAATCCTCCATGAAGAGTATCTTGCAATCTCTTGGGCTTCATCCAGAATATTTTCAATTTAGGGTGGTATACTTGAATTCAAGCCTTATCTTTTGATGTCATTCCAAGATTCTGATCTTAGGGGGGAAATTAGTGTGCATGCTTATGATTCAGAAGGCAATCCTTCGACTTCTATTTCAGCAACAGATGTTGATCATGAAGCTCGAGATCTTCCCAATTCTCGATACTTGATAACTTTGAGCGGCTCGATTTTCTTGATAAGAAGCTAAGCATTTGTTGTCTACTATTTTTGGTTAGTTGCTAAATGTTTTTCAATTTTGACGATAGACATCTCTCAAGATGAGACCGTGGCATGAACAAGATAAACATTAGTACAAGCAAAGACAATATTTTTTTACACCTTCTAAGCAATATTTGTATGCTCATGAAATATTAAATGTTTCTTAGGTTCTTTGTGATACTCAAGTTATCCAGTTTTATTGAGAGGCAAGTGCTTGTTTCTTTTGACATTTGCGTAGATTACTCCATCATACCCACCTTATTGAAAAAAACTCCAGTTCGAAATGTTGATGGAACTTAGCCATCAATTGGTCTGGGATACTCTGTCGCTAAGAATGCAAATGTTTGTTATAGGAGTTGACTTCTATTGGCATGCTACTTTGAGTATTGGTTTCTATTATTATTTTTCTTCTTTTGAGTTTTTTTTTTTGTTGATTGTTAGATGATGTCTTTGACGTCCCAAAGAGCTGAAATTTTAATTGTCTATTTGTGCTTGAGGTTATTCTAATTCTTTGGATGGTATTTTTATGTTACAGGTCAAGGTGGCTTTGGTCGCTTTTTATTGTACAAAAATTTATTAGATGAGCGTCGGTATGCTGTTAAAAAGATCCGTGTGAAGGATAGAAGGAAACGATTCTCAGGTATCGTACTTTACTGTTTAAGATTGCAACTTAGACTTGTTGGTTATGATCGTAGAAGACGCGTCCATCGGCATGGCTTCAGTAGTCATCTTCAATTTCCTCCGCATATACATTCCTATCAGTTTTCACTGTAGATGGTGTAACTTCAACAACCCAACACCCGCCATAAGCTCTGTTGCTCTAATAGATCCTTTTGGTGGGGAGCCAAAGAAAGTACCTGGACACCAATTGAAGATAACACAAATTTAAAGTAAATCACAACTATATAAATACAATATTAGCAAAAACCACATGTTTCCTCAGCTGGATTAAAGTGCTAAATCATTATTCAAGTGAAATCGGGAAAATAAATGAAGATTAAGAAGAAAAGGAAGCAAAAGACAACAATGTGTAATCTAAATATAAACAAGATGGTACCAATCTCCATGATATGACCAAAAGAAATAGAAACATGAGCAAGATCAGAAAAGAGAAGGTTGCAACCTCATCATTAATGAAAAACTGAAAATAGGTGGAGTATTATCAATATAATTTAATACAATTTACACAATGCAAATAAAGAGAAAAATGTTGAATACAATCCAATTTTGAATGTTTCATCCTTGAAGGCTTAGAAAGATTAATAAAAAAAAGCATGTTAGCTAAGGGAAGAAAAAGGAAAATGTCCAACTTTAATGGATGCAATTTTTGATGTCCACAAACATACACCATCACAAGCACATCTAAGTATGAGATGCTAACTTACAGATTCTGGTGGCCGTTCCTCTTGAGCGATTTCGGAAAAGAACTTCTGCACGGCTGCCACGAGATTAAAGATCATTACAGATCCTTTCCAAGCATTAACCTTTGTCTGATAGCAAAAGAATAGCACACAGAATAATAAAAATATCAAAAATGGAATCCAGCAATCATAGATTCCAAAGCTCCTATCAACATTCAGAAATGCCAAATTTTTGTCATTACTGAGATCTAGTAACAGACCTATCACAGTTTAACATCCAATGAGGCCTTTATACTTGACAACGGATAATATGGATAAATAATGAAGGTTTGATTAGTTTAAATATACTAGTAGGCAATTTAATACACCCTACCTTATCAAGGAGCAAGGACAGGAGTTTATCCCTGTCATCATTTGACAAACATTCATCAAAAATCTGCAGCTACAGGCGCTCATGGGGATAGCCATTTTCACATCTGAGATTATATTGGAACTTTAGCAACCACATAAATTTGACTAGGTACTACGAGTTTGCAAGTACAAAGATAATATGCCTACCTAACTGAAAGAAGAGTATAGACGCCCATATCATTAGCATAGACGGCCATATCACTAGCATAGACGCCCATATCGTTTGAGAATGGCTTGTTCAAGAATCCCAAATTTCAAAGATATTTATCGATAAAAACCATGGCCATGACATCAAAGCAGTACCTTGCATGTACCTCAGCCTTACAAAAATCTATGTGATCTGAGTCTGACACGACCTCTATATCATCCTTAAAGATCACAGATCTGAATTAAGAAACAAAATCTTAATTAAGACAACTAAACCTATAAATGTCCTCATATGAATTTGAATGAGGTCAGGACTTACAAAGCCATAATAGAGGAGATCATCGGCATCCACGGCGTGTTATGAGAAGTATTCCATTCCTGTGCTAGTCTTGGCGAACCCTAGAAAGGTATCGGGTGAGCTTCGCTAGTCTCGACGGACCCTAGAAAGATCTCGAGCGTGAGATCGGGAGAGAGGGGATCGGGTGTGACAAGAGAGATGGAGGGAAATCGCTGCGCTAACTCCTGTATAGCACCACATAACAAAATCAGATTAAGGTCAATATACATGTAAAACAGGTGAAATCAAAGCTTCAAATAAGGGATCAGCTACAGCAAGCATGAGCATGGGAATAGAAGCATAGTAAGAATCAAATTAAACATAATAAGAATCAAATCAGGTATAGCAAGCATGAACATGTAAATAATAGCATAAAAAACATAAAACTTCCATTAAATCAGCCCCTACATTAATTTCATCACATGAACAGAACAAACGGGATCAGCATCTCATATGACATTGGAGCTCTCGTGACATAGAGAGATCCAACACAAAGCACAACAGGTAGAAGAAACCAGAGAGCAGGGTATAAGATAAAGCCCATTGAATAAGAACACATAAGTGGCAGTCTCCTTACAAAGAAAGGAGAAAGAAATCAGAGTAGGGGATCAGATATATATGCCATAGCAAAGCCGAAAGCTACATCTCATAAAAATCGAAGCAAAACACAGAGGAAAGTCAAATAAATGTTCCTAAAAAACAGAGTATTAGATAGGAGGGGATCAGCCTTCAAGAAACAAAACCATCGCATAAACCAGGAGCTCTCGCTACATAGAGAGCGAAAAACATATCAATAGAAGGGGATCAATCAAATACCACCAAACAGTTGAAACCCCAAACATTTCAACCAAATACCACCAAATCAGAGATAATAGGCGAAGAAATCAAGCATCCAGATGAAATAGGGAATCAGATACGTTGAACAGAGAAGAAATCCCAAGATACATGCCAACATAGAGGATCAAGTACACAAAGAGAACAAAAAATCTCGAAATCCAGAGAGGATCAGGTTAGGAAGACCTTTGTTAGGGGATTCAAGTGCTTTGCTAGAAGAAGAAGCGGATCAGATGCCGCCAGCCAAGAAGCTTCCAGGCTCGCAACACAGCTTATTCCAGCGGGATCGGGGACGCTCGTATGAGATGACAGGAACTTTGGACCCAAGGTCGGCCGGAGAACTTAATATCCAGGCGCCGGCTTTAAGCGTGAGAGGAAAGGGCGACCGCTTGAGGTTGGAGGAGAGGATCTCGTTGTCTCTTGACGACCGGCGGAACGAGAGAACCAGGGGAGGGACAAACCCTAGAGGGCGACCGCTTGAGGTTGGAGGAGAGGATCTGCGGGGGCTACCGGTTGAGGTTGGAGGAGAGGATCACGTGGTCTCTTGAAGGCCGGCGGAACGAGAGAACCATGAAGAAGAAACCATCGCGACAGAACTCGTGACAGCGGAGAGAACCCGATCGTTCTCTGTTATATAGGTCGCGGTTTTTGGAGACGGTTCAAGTTCAAGGCTGGGACACATATTTTTGAAAGGCGCTGAAAATTTCGGCCTGGAATGGGTTTCTGGCCCAAAAAATAGCACATTCCAGCCCATAAACCGTCTTTTGTCTGAAAAGCAGACCTTTTGGACTGGTCCTGACTACACTGAAACAAACAACAAGTACTGGAATTCCACTTCAGTTTCCAACTCCCTTTTATTACGGGGAAGCAAACAGGGGTGTAAGCGAACAGATACACTCGATGAACAGATCGTGAACAAGCTCGATAAGGGCTCATTTATGTTCGTTCGGTAAGGTAAATGAATGAACTTGAACAAGAAATTTAAGCTCGTTTAATAAACAAACCAATCTTGAACAGAGGTGAGCTCGGCTCGTTAATGTTCGCGAACATGGTCGATTACATGTTCGTAAACACGCTCGATTACCTGTTCATGAACAGACTCGATCACCCATTCGTGAATATGATCAATTACACTTCAAGATTATATATGCTAAGTGTACATTCAAATAGTTGCATATATACTCATTAATATAATAATTGTTTGCAACCTCTTGTTCATGAATCCTTTTATGATACGTTTTTTGTGTGATTTATATGATTTTGTATAGAGAGAATTGTGATCTACACTTATATTGTTCAGCCTATTCTGGATTAATCTTATATACTCTAATCCCTAGCTCAATTTGATCAGAATATGAACTGAATGATATTTCAGATCTAAATTGAATCAAAATATTTCAAATAATCTGATTAGAACTCAAATTGAGTTTCAAATCCAAATTTAAGCATTTAATTTCCTATTTGGACCCAATGAGGCCATGATAAACTAAATATCAGTTCTCTGTCCTATATGTTTATATCGCAATGGCATCTTACTCCAATTAGAACTCGTATGGATTCAGATGAAGACTCTATCAAGTTTTTGTTTTTATGTTAAATATATGCTATACTGCTTTTGTTCAGTCGATGTCTGTTTCATTATGTGTTCACGAACAGGCTAGATTAGCTGTTCGCGAACAATTTTAATTAATTGTTCGTGAACAAGTTTCATTAGCCGTTCGTGAACTTAACGAGTCGAGCTTGAACAGCTTTTGGATAGCTCGTTTAAAGCTCGACTCGAGCTCAAGTTTGATAAAATGCTTAACGAACGAGCTTGAACATTGCAAAGCTCGGCTCGGCTCGGCTCGTTTGCACCCCTACAAACAGCCCCTCGTAAAGAAAATCTTTTCGAAAGCAAGACCTTGACACCAATAACCATATTCTTTTATGTCCTCCAAACGACTAGTTGAAAGCTAGAGCCATGCTAATTAAGCACTAATGCATGCTTCTTTGAAATCAAACGTCATGAAAGAACAACATGCAATTGTATCCAGCGAAAAAGGCCCAAATTTCATAACCTTCAAAAGTACAAAACTTTAGGTGCAAATCAACCTTTTTTTGGCCTAAAAAGTGATAATTAACGCAAGTAACTATCCACCCCATGCAAACCAATCGAACTCAAACATCCAAATTTGTTAGGTTAACAATGACATACAAAAAATCTAAAACACTTTGAACAAGACTAGACTGTTGAACATGTCAGTATGTAGAAAACGAGGCTTTGTCTAGAAGTAAAAGATGTGAATGAAGTGTGAAGGAACAGCCATTCCTGTAGGTTAGTAATGATGCGAATGAAGTGTGAAGGAAACTTTTTTAGTCTTGCATTGACATATTAACCTTCTAGTATACAATGTAAATTTCTTAAGGACAATGTCAAAGCAAGCAACATTTCTTTCTTTCGTGAAGGTTCAGGCACAAAATGAGTATGCCAAATACGAGAATGATGTTCGTTTCTTTTATCTAATATATTTGTAATAGGTGGTTCTATCCGCACCATAAATTGAACTCGTCGCAACAAATATTACTCGTTACCCCACACCCGAATTTGAAACATCACTGCTTGACTCATAGCATCACATAATATACCGATCCCTATCCAAACTACCCCTAACACCACAAACTTAACTACCTAAAGTACCCAATGACCCTTCTACAGCGACGAGCCTTTACTGGCGGCCTCTACCTTGCAATCAGCATCCGAAGTCTGGCGATTTCACCCCTCCCATCGCGTCTCCGACTAGAGATTTTGCCCCTTCGGCCAAGGATCGACCAGATAATTCTCCCATGTAAAGGGAGTCTTAGAAATTTGCTCAAATCCATCAATTTTTGGGTTTTATTGCTTATGTTGCATCTATTTAAAGTGTTATAGGGACTTGTTTACCATTTAATTGGAAAAAAAGGGTATTTGACTACCGATCCATAACGGTGAACTATATTGATTCATTGGTGCTCTCCAGCTTAAATCGATCATTTCTTATATGTATCGGTGTTTGCCTTTTGTTACTAGTCTGTAGTTGAATACCGATGCTTTGGCTAGGGTTCGGTCCTTAAGTGCCGATTCAACTTGGCTTTCATTAGTGTCATAATACCGGTATAATCTTACATGGATCAGTGGTTTGTTTGGTTTCCAAACGGTAGTTGGATACTAATGATTCTGTATACTAATCGGGGCTTTTTTACTGTTTCCTTTGAGCTATTGTCGGTACTATATTACCAATATGGTGTAACTGATATGGAACCATACTATTGATATGGTATAATACTATTGATGGCTTTGATTGTTTGAATACCTGAACTGCTACTATCACGTCCCCACCCAGAAAATCCATCCGGATCAGGACGTGAGGAACCTAAACCTGCTCACTTTCATCACAAGCGCATTTATGTGTCAAAAGTTCACAACTAATTTAAACAAATTCATTATGGGGTCAAAACGGTAATTCTAGCAAACTCATAACAATTACAGATTCAATCTAAACATCTAGATGTAATACAATTTTTCTGGTACGATTTCAACTTAAACAAACTGATATCAATCTTGAACATACACATATATATATATGAATAAAAAATGCTCGATGAGGGAAATCATACATTTATACAAATGCCAAAAATAAAATAACCCCAGAACACTCAGACACCTCCAGAAGTCGACGCGCCGCTAAAAGACTGTCCAGCTGATGCTACAAAAGAGGAGCTAGCGGCTGCACTGCAAAACGCAGCCCGGGTTGAAGTGAGCAACAAGCCCAGTAAAGTTCTACTCTACGTCACATTGAAAGAAGATAACAACAATAGTGTCGTTTCTCCGCCTAAATGTAAGGTATGCCAAGGGACTCCATAACCCCATCGATGCCTCAAGAGCTCCTATCGTGAAACGCAGCCCGGATTGAAGTGAGCAACAAGCCCAGTAAAGGAGCTAGCGGCTGCACCTGCAAAACACAGTCCGGGTTGAACTGAGCAACATGCCCAATAGCGTTCTACTCTACATCATACTGAAAGGATGGAACAACAATAGTGTCGTTTCTCCGCCTAAATATAAGGCATGCCAAGGGGCCCCATAGCCCCATCGATGCCCTAAGGGCTTCTGTCGTGAAACCTCTCCTTTGAACGTGTTATCAAGGGGCATCGGAAACAGTAACATACAGGATCACCCTTACCCAAGCAGTACTACACTGCATCGGGACCTACATAAAAAACACATCGACATCCATCCTTAGTGTTTGGCCTTGGAGAACCGACACGACCTCTAAATCTCAGCCAACACAATTTTGTAGCCAGCTAGACATTCATCTCGAAAATACAGAGATTTCGACATTACAATCACGTCCTAAACCTTGTTACCCAGCCTCGGTCCTAGAGCTAAATCCGAGTTACCCGAGCCCTCGGATCAACGATCAACCCATCGCCCACGCCTAACCTTGAAAGCATCTAATGTATACAATGCATATATCTATACAAGCATCTAGCCTAGGTATCACTATATGCCACAACAACAATTAAACAGTCCAACATGAGGTATACCTGAATAGAACCAACGGCTCACATCCAAGGAATACAACATGAAAACTATTTATTAGAATCACACATTGATTCACACCCATGAGTTCATCCAACTCATGATGTAGCATTTCTAAATTACCAATCTCGGCGCAACGCCAGCAACCACAACGGGTTAAAGAAAAAAATAACAGGTAATCATATAGGTATTGATCTTATTTATATCATAGCATGGCATACATAGCATACATGGCACACATTCGGTCCATTTATTCTAAGCAATCAAAGGCACACTGTCGGTTTGTTTATTCTACGCATTCCCGAGGGTCATCACGCCTCGGTTATTCCTTATTCGTAAGGCTCGACCCCACATATGGGTCTAATATATATAGGGGATATGTACAATATATAGTTAAGCAACTTAAAAAATCAAATCACAAGAATCATGAAAATCCATGAAATTCGATGAAAAAAATCACATTCACTATATGATGAACAGTGCCATGAATAGTGTCGTGAATAGTATAGTGAATCCAATTTCTGGAATTTAACCTATTAAAACTCGTTGGAATTCAATCAAAATTTGAGAAGAGGTAGAAGAGAATGTCAGGAATCCAACGACACTAAGAAATCAAGATTTCTAAGCTAAATATCATATATGGCTTGTTTCAGTCAAAAAAACCCGACAAAACGGGTGATAGAAACCAAATCGACCGGTAAGAAGCAAAAGTTGACCATCCAGATGTTCCTAAAACATCGATTGCACTAAAATACAAATTTTCAATACATTCCAATATATATTTCTATGCTAAACATCTAAAAGATCAGTTGTAGACAACCCTAATCATATGATTAGGGTTGAAACACCTACATGTAATAGCTGGACACTCCTCCTACTAATCCCTCAAGTCCTACTGCTCCCTTTCTTTGCTCAAGGTTCTCATTGAGGTTCCACTACTTGTAAAAATCTTTACAAGCTTTCCTTCAAGCTTTTGGATGCTTGTAATCTTACAATCTCTCAAAACAATTGTTGGATGCTTCACAAGTTGCTTCTTAACACTTGAATAAGATTTACAAAAGTCGTAACTCAAGGGGCATGAGTAAAAACTTTATCTAAAGCTTACCCAAATGGTCACAAATATTAGTAGTTGATGTTATTCAAGTTTACAAATCAAAACTACTTATATTTGGCCTCAACCACCCCAAACTAGCCCTGCAACTCTCCAACAGCTTTATTTTTGAGCATGTGTATGCTGACGGTCTGCCTTCGCATTGTCCATAATATCGACCGCTAATATATAAACTTCTAAAAATTAAATTTAAACACTTCCAAATTAAAGGGAATAAATATAAAACCAATATTTTATCATTCTCTATATATTGATATCATCAAAATAAGGTTATGATCAATAGGTTGGTCACATGCAAAATTGAGAAATCAAATGGTTAATTCCTCATGTTACAAGGAGAAAGCACCATTGAATATTCAATAACTAAATTCATATGTCAAGTATTGCTTGAATGATGTACATTTGGAGCTCTTCCAAATTGTTCTCGTTCATTGTTAAGGAAAATTTGTGATGATTTTTAATTTATCCATACGAGCCATTTAAAGGAACTTTTTCTTCAATAGTCATGGACCAGTAGTTTCTTTTTTTTTAAGATTTACGCTGTTATTTTTCTTCAATAGTCATGGACTAGTGGTAAATTTTTCTTCCATGTGAGTTATTTTTCTTCAATTGCATATATATCACCAAAATTTGTTTGTGCATATATTCCTTCCATATTTATATCTAGGGGTGGCAATTCAGGTTCACGGGTCGGGTTCGAGCACCAATATCTCGACCCAAAGGTCAAACCCGAACCCAACCCGTTTAATAAACGGTTCATGTTTATCAACCCGAACCCAACCCATTTATAAATAGGTCAATCCAACCCGACCCGTTTAACCCGCTTATTAAACGAGTCAGGTCGGGTCGGGTGGGGTCGACTCGTTTAATAACAATCTAACGCGTTTAATAACAATTAAGCACCAAATTATCAACTAATTAATAAAATTAGTAAGCAATAAAATTACAACTTATTTCAATTACATCCAAACCATCCAACGTAAACAATAAACTTACAACTTGTTTTAATTTTCCTTAATGAGATGAGATCACATTCAAATTAGCCCTAAAAGTTTAAGTGACATTAAAATTAAACGGGTTGAGCCGCCTAACCCGTGGGTCGACCCGACACCCGACCCGACCTATTTATTCACGGGTCGTAAACGGTTCGACCCGTTTATGACCCAAACCCGATAACACCAAACCCAAACCCGTTTATTTTGGGTCGGGTTCGTGGGTCATGACCCGAATTGCCACCCCTATTTATATCTATGGATGCTTCAAAGTGAGCACAGGTACCTACAGTGGTACTTCACCAGAGATCCTCAACACCTTGCATGTAAATCCTCATGCTAGACGATAGACCTTGTACAAATGCAGGGCTGGCCCTGAGGCAAGGCCTAGAAGGCCTGTGCCTAGGGCCCCCAATTCTGGGGGGCCCAAAATTTTTTTTTCTTAATATATATATATATAATAACTTAGGAAAAAAAATTCCGAGCCCCTAGAATTGTTCATCTCCTACGCCATACTCATTCCATTTGCTCATCTTGTTCTTTGATTGCATTTTAAAATTGAGTTATTAGCATCTAGATTTTTTTGCACCGTGTTGTTTCTGGTTTCAACTCGAATTTATTTTGGAATTTCTTACTCTGGCGTGCGATGAAGTACTCCATATGTTGTGACATCTTTTTTTGTTCAATTTCTTTTTGTGTTTATCATCAGCATAAATTGAGTTTTGTTTTCACAATGATGCGATGTTGAGAGCAAGGGTTTATTTAGCACCTCCTTGCAGGTTATACGCTTCTGTTTCACTTTTTGGTTCTTATATAAACGGGGAGAATTGGAGTGTTAAAGAAAAACTGGTTTCTGAAGCAGTCTTATCTGATATATAGTAAGTCCTCGGCTTTGCCGAGAGAAGTTTCTCAAAACTGAAGTTGATCAAATATTATCTTCGATCAACCATTTAGCTATTTTATCAATTGAAAATGAATTGATTGACAAACTTGACTACACAAGTTTGGTTGAAACTTTTGCTGCCAATAATGTAAGGAGGGTAATTTTTCAGTACCAACATATTTGGTTTTTATAAGTTTTCTATTTTCATTTGAATTTAGTATACTATTTTGTTAAACTGTATTGAGATTGCTAGATTATATTTGGCGTGACAAAATGGTTTTTCTATTTGATGAATTACAATGCTATATTTTTTTTCAATAATATATTTTTCTCTTAAAGTTTGTTTTCGAAGTGAAAATTTTTTATGTATTTTAGAAGGTCACATGGTCCTATTTTTATCTTCCGCCTTGAGCCCAGGAAAACTCAGGGCCGGCCATGTACAAATGGAGTCAGATACACGTGGTGAACTTATGTGATTATTTGACTTTGTTTCAAACATGGATGTTAATTGGACGATAGACCTTGTACATAGAGGATTTGCCCATTACCTTGGTGTGACTCGTATTGCTTGCGGATTCACCAATAGATGATTGCGCCACATTGGATAAACTTTCATTGTTAAATACGCAGCAGGCAAAAAACTGCGCGACCCATATCCACTCACCATCCATCATGTTGCTGGTCCATTGCTCCGGAGCATGAAAGTTGAGCGCTCTTTAACCACTGAGCTGGGCAGTAGCACAAGAACGGGCATCAACATCTTGTGCTAAAATGCGTCGCTCGAGATGAAAGTTGAAAAAATACCATAGAAATAGATTAGTCCTTTAATCCTGGGTTATTGTAGATGAATGCCCTTCCAACTTGATGCGAAAATAGTGATAATCACTCTTATATGCCCTCTGCCAGCTCTAAGATATAGAATCCCTCTGTTCATATCATATGAAATCAAAGTTATGTCACGTTGTTGATATCCCTTATAAATAGACGTAGAATTAAGATTTTTAAGATTTCAGAATTCAAACTTAATACGGGATATTAAGTTTTATGATGGAGAATTTTATTTCAAATTTTCTTCAATTTACTTTCCCTCGCAGCCTAAGAACACACCCCCCCTCCCCTCCTGCGTGACGACCTAAGAACCCCTCGACCCAATATCCCCTCCTTCCCAGGAGACCGCGACCGAGTGTTAACGCACCCTCCCTCGACAAACGGCTCCCAGAGTCTGGCAAACAGCTCCTAGAGTCCGGCGAGCGGCTACGACCACCGGTTTGAGTGCACCGAAGCTACACCCCGACAACGCTCCCCTAACTCCATCTCTAAGGTGAGTCATGTACATTCCCTCAAATCCACCATTGTTTGGTGTGGATTACCTACATTGCATCATTTTAAATTTTGATTTTTTGATCTATTTAAACCGGAGAGCACCAATTGAGTTGTCAATGGTGCTATTTTTCCTTGATCGATAGTCAATTACCCTATCTTTCACACTAATCGGTAGTTTAGTACCGATGCTTTTGAACTGACATTGGATGTTCACATCTGTTCCAATGCTAATATGGAATGGTAGTTTTGTACCGATGTTGATTAGTAATTGTGTACCGATGCATTAAGATTATGGTTCGTCACTTATGTACCGTTGAATGTACAATATAGTCGCCGTTATCATACCGATATAGTCATAAACTACTATTATTTTTTAATGTTGGAATACTTGAACTGGTATTGAACTGTTCTTGTTTGTTCTAACAATGAAATGGCTCCAAGTACGCGTAGCAGCAAGGCCTCATCACAGCCATCTTCATCCACGGCCAGCAAGAGGTAGCGTCCGACAACATCTAATAGGAAAAGAAGGGCGAGAGAGGATCCTGGGGCCATTGTGGAGGGGGAGACGGAGGCTGTAATTGCTGAAGAGGATCATGTCCCTATCCCTGGTGGGACCAATGGATAGGTCTGTTCTCATCAAGTTCAAAACTCACGTCGCCTATCGTATCTGGTAAGGACAGAAATAATAACTTTTCAGTGTGAATTTTCTGGCGTGACTTAAGTTGTACAAGTGTGTTAACCATCTCCTTTAATGTAGGAGCGCAAGAAGCCGCTTAAGATTTATGCTCACAGGTCGTCAGTCAAGGAGTGGTTTGACATGGACACATCAGGTTTTATAGAGGTCGTGAATGTCACAGGGCTAGGACAGCTAGTGGATTACTCATATCCGTCCAACAACAGTGTCGTTGTTGGCGCTTTTGTCAAGAGATGGCATCCGGAGACGAACACGTTTCACTTCCCTCGCGGTGAGATGACGATTCTGAGGACCCGTTCCTCTAACCTAACTCGACCGCGTAATTCGGGAGCCGTGTCATGCTGGTTTGTTTCCGCGTCGGGTGCAATCTGTCGATTGCATGGTTGTTTTTGGACCCCAATGGCAATTTGATAAAATTAACCCTTGTCGGTCGGTTTCACATCCGCGTAGTGCACAACACGGCCTTGGATTGATACATGTGATTGATTAGACCCTTAGGTGTGCTCTGGCTCGGAAGATCAGAGCTCGATCAGGAAAGATTGAAACGGACGGACCCCATGTTTGTCCTGCTCGGGTAAATGTGATCTTGCATGTTACTGATTCTTAGGCTCCATGGTAACATATTCAAGGAAGAGGTTTCATAACATGAGCCATTTGAGCATCGACGGGGTTATGAGGCCCTTTGACATACCTTAAAATTAGGCGGAGAAACGATACTGTTGTTGTTCCCTCATTTCAGTGTGACGTAGAGTAAAACCCTACTGAAAGAAAAGATGAATTCAGATATGGAAGCATAAATGGTTAAGTATTTATAAAAGATTGAAAGAAAAGATGAATTCATATATAGAAGCATAGATAGTTAAGTATTTATAAAAGATTGAATGGTTTCGAAACAAAAGAAAACTTCACTGTTGGAATTTATTTGGAACCACAAGTATGGGAAAGTCTGACCATTGGTTGGATTTTTCTTAGCATATATGGTCTATCAACAATGCAAGAAAATTGACCTGAGCTTAATAAATTCGTCAGCATTCAATGTTAGAAGCTTTGATGAACCAGAGCACATTTTTAGGGCCTTCTGTACTTGATCATGCAGTAATTTGATTTCATTAAGTTTGTTTCTCTTCAGACGTATACAAATTTGGAAAAAACTGACAATCTTAGTGAAGCAAAGGCGTCAAATTTTGGTTCCAGCCCTTCGGTGTCTGACCAAACTGAATCATGTGCGAACACTCGGTTCATGCAACTCTTAATTCCATTAACAAAAGCCGGTTATTTATCCTAACTCACAGCTATTGCAGCTCTTGACTTAAGCTGCAAAATGTTGAGTTGATTGACTGTTAGACATCAAAAGTGACTGCTCTTTTGACTGATATTCCAATCCAACACTTTTTTCTTCTGATGGATGATTGTATATCTTAGTGGCATATGATAGGATGTTGGCAAATAGGGAGTCAGCTGCAAGGTCTAGAGAAAGAAAGACCCGCCATATTGCGCATCTCGAGCAAAAAGCGAAACTCCTGAAAGCAGAAGCTACAAAATTATCAGCTCAATTGGCTTCACTAAAGGTATATCTTCCTAATGAATATGTTTATTTGGTCACATATGGGAATTGTTGGCAATAGCTACAATATGAATCTAAGTGGAACATGAAAATGTTTGCCAAAGATTCAGCTTAGTAAAGAATAAAAGAGGGTATATATTTGCACCTTTATTGTATCTTTTTCCACTCGTGTAGACTGTTCATATTATTTTATAGTCATTCTTGCTAAGCACTGAACTGTTGAACACTAGACATGCAACAGTCCTGCTAAAGTGTCTTTACACTAAAAGATTCTAGAATGTGATGGGTTGTCACACCCCGACCCAGAAAACCCATCCAGGGCGGGGCGTGAGGGTTCCTATCACTAATCATCTCCAATCGGCTCGATACAATACGGAAAACATAGATAAACTTAAACAATTTATATTCCAGAGGTAAACTGTAATTCAATCTATAAATACATCAAGTTGTACTGTTTAAACATCTGATACAATTCTTATCAATTCCTCCAAGGGAAAAGATCTTATACAAATAATCCCAAAAGTTCTCGAAAGACGTTTATAATATACAAAACTATCAAAAGTACAACAGTCGTCCTCCAGCAACCTCAAACACCTCTGGATGTAGTCGCGCCTCCGAAAGCTGATCTCGCCGGCTCTACTGCTGAAGAACTAGCGCCTGCACCTGCAAACACAGCCCGGGTAGGAGTGAGCGATAAGCTCAGTAGGGTTCTACTCTACGACACACTGAAAGGAGGAAAACAACAACAGTGTTGTCTCCCCGCTCAAGCCTAAGGAATGCCACGGGGTCCCACAATCCCTGTCGATGTCCCAAGGCTCCTGTCATGAAACCTCTCTCCTGAACATGTTACCAGGAGGTCAAGAAACACTAACATGCATGATCACCCTTACCCAAGCAGGAATACCATGCCTTGGGGAACCAAGTCGGGAACGCATCGACAACCATCCTTAGCACTTAGCTTTGGGAAGATGACACGATCTCTAAACCTCAAAGCAAGGATCTCAACCAACTAACGTGCATCCTCAATAACACGAGATTCTGATTAAACAATCACGTCCTAATCCTGACTACCCAGCCGCGGTCCTAAGGCTAGATCCGAGCTACCCGAGAGTCTCGGATCGGCGATCAACCCATCGCTCGCCTAACATGATATGCCTCTAATGCAAACAAAATGCATGCAATGCTCAGGCACAGATAACAAGATATAGGCATGCAACAACATGACGATAATCATACAGGGCTAGGCATAGCCTATAGCTAGCCAAAGGGGTGAGCATAGCAAAGGCCTCAAATACAGATAATCTATACTAACCAAACAATGATTAGCGCAAAGAGATAGACACAGATATACAATAGTCTTCAGTGCTCTCTTGCACCTGACAGACTAAGGTTTCACAGTTACCCCGCAGGTAAATGGTCAACAGTTATACAATAGCCCTCGGCATACGCCGGCAACGGGCTAAGGTTCCACAATACCTCGTTAGCTAGCACTCATAGTTAGCTAGCGGCTAAGGAAAGTAATAAGCATTTAAACTACTATCAATCAAGTATTTAAATGCGAGACAACAAGTAAATTCGCCAAAAAGATAAGTACGCGGTTCGATTCTCAATCTCGATAGAAATCCCTCGAAAATCCCGTGAAAACGACGTGTATGCTTCCTAACATGATTGGATATCTATCATGGATGAAAACCAATCAAAGGAAACCAGCAAACACAGCTCAGTGGCCCACGGTCGACCTCCACGGTCAATCCAACGGTCGATCCGTGCATCGACCCTGGGAAGCCCAAAACGAGACAGAGCCTCACAGATGATGCGACGGTTGATCCGACGGTCGACCGTGAGGCGGAAAGGAAAAGAGAGGGAACCCGCGGTCGATCGGTGCATCGACCCTGGGAGACCCAAAACGCAACAGAGCCTCACGGACGATATGACGGTCGATCCGACGGTCGATCGTCAGGCTCAAAAGAAGCGTATCAACGTCGACCGGCGAGCCTAATGCACAGTTCATCAGAACAGTGTCGGAAATCCAATTTCTTGGATTTGAATGATCAAATCATGTTGGAAGCTGATGAAACTTTGCAAGCATGCGTAATCAACGATGGGGAAGCCGATGGTGCGAAGAAAAGACGATTTTGATGGTTAAATCTCCTATCTAGGTCAAAACGGTCGAAAACTGACAAAACAGCGATAATACGGAAACAAGCCGTTAAAATACAGAAATCGCAAGGTAGGAATACTTGAATCAAGCCACACCACAAGTGCTACAAGCTATATAACATTCTAACAGGTATTCCTACAGTGAAAATACAATAAACCTATCCTAGGAGAACCCGATCACAAGATCGAGATAGAAACACCTACTTGAACAAGCAGGGTAGCTCCTCCACGCATCCCCCAACTCCGATCGCCAAGATCCGCTCCTCGAACGCCACGCCTCGAAGCCCTAGAAAAGCCGGTTGGAGAGAGGAAGAGAGAACGACAGAGAAGAAAGGAGAAGCCAGGAAAGAGAGAGAAAAGAAGGGTTTAAATAGAAAGCTGGAATCGATCACAGCCGTCCGATTCGATCTCTCCCGATCGAGCTCCGATCTTCCGATCGGAAGCGCCCTTAAGGTTCTAATCAAACACATACACCAATCAAAGCCAGTGTGTGCAACGCCGGTGTGAAACTGACCGTCAGGGAGCATATTTACCAAAATGCCACTGGGGTCAAAAACAGCGATGCAATCAACCGATCGCATCCCAAGGCCAACCGGGCCAAACCACAAACAAGATCCTCGACCTAACGCAGTCAGACCGGGTTGGAGGTACGGGTCCTCACAACCGATCACCCTTAAAAGAAGAACCAACTAGTCCTAGTGGCACGAACGCCCACAACAAAGGAGACTTACCTGCTGGGTCAAACAATCGGGGAAACCACTGGCACATGCAATCCCCTCGGTCTCACGTCAAGCTCTCTGCACTACCACGCCTCTACCTGATCATCACCAACAGTATCGATCTGCCTCTCACACCTGAACCCGTCTGTCCAGAATCTGCACTGCTGTTCTATGTAGGCGACGTCCTCCTCGACTACGATGTCGTCGTGTCTGATCACGTGGGGCGGATATGGAATGTACTTCCTCAACACCGAACATGTGGCGGCAGTACACGCAACTGACAAGTGCATACATAGAGCCGATCTGTAAGCAAACCCTCTGCTGCCAACTGCGAACTCTAACGGCTATCACCTCTGATCTGATCTGCACTGATCTCTCTACCCCAAAAAGTGCAATGCCGGTGTTGAGCTGTCAACTGCGGAAGTAGGCAAACCCAGCTAGGAGGATGTGCTCTCGTCATCTGACGTCTGCATCAATAATGCGTGCTCTAAGCATGTCACCTTGGATCTGAATGGTCATCTCTGACTGTCTGTCCATCTGTGCCGTGAGATGTTGTGCCGAATGTGAACAAAATGGTCACCGGCTCCTAAGAGCTGTACTAGAATTTGTCTGTGATCCTGGAATCATGACCTGAGGTGATGGAAGTTGAAGTATCATGCAATCTGATCACCTCTCTGACAAGTGGACTGCTATGTGGCACATTTACCCATCTCATATGGTATATGTGCTGACCTGACCTCTGCATCTGGTCTCTGGATCTGACCTCTGAATCTGATCTCTGCATCGATGAGAAGCGGCGAGAGCACGTGGGATGCAGGACAGGAAGGGCTCGAGCAGGGCGCACGCGTCATGGCGCGTGGTGTTGGGCAGCAATGCGTATGAGAAGGCTGGCGTGCAAGAGAGCCATTTCTGGATCGATTCAGGAAGGCTCTGGATCGATCCAGGAAGGCTCTGGATCGATCCAGACCTGCCATCCAGAGAAGCGTATTGGCTCAGCAAAGTGGATCAATCCAAATCCACAGTGAATCGATCCAAAGATCATGTTCTAGAGATCATGTGTCAGCCACGCAGAGTGGATTGATCTAGACCTCCTTTGGATCGATCCACAAACAGCGAGATGTAAAATTGGCTTCGATCTAACGACTTAAATCACTTCAATTGAGGCTATTTAAGGTCGGGATACATGTTAGGGTTTAAGTGTGGTGTTTTCTACCATCTGTGAGATACAAGGGCGGCCTAGCGAGAGGTCGTAGGGCTTGAGAGAAAGGAAATGCATAGAGAGTTTTCTGTAGTTCTTTGTAGAATGAGAAGGTGGACATTTCCTTGAGTGAATGTATATGGGAGGGATGAGAGAGATTTATATGTGAGAGTTGAGAGATTTAGTCTTGTAAATCTCCTATATATTGAAGTTTTCTCTCTTCCCGTAGTTTTTCCTTTACGGTAATTTGCCGGAAGATTTTCCACGTTAAATTGGTGTCTCATCCTTATTCTCTTACTTTCCATCTTGATTTCCTCACCGTCGAATTCCTAACAATAAGTAGATGAAGTGAAGTTGTGAACAGTTACTCCGGTTAAAAAAAGAAAGTGAGGAGCAACCTTATAAAGGAGAGCTGAAATCCTAGTTTCCTAAGAGATGCGCAATTCTATCCAAGTGAGAGTTCTTCACCCTTGAAGCTTTCAAGGGGTGTTATCTGAAGGAGTTCTTCAGTTACTTGGAGGAGTCCAAGCAAAATTGAAGGTCGAATCCTTCATTCTTGGTGGAATCCAAGGAGCTTCAAGGAAGAGAGGAGTCCTCTATCTATCTCAACCAAGAGCTGTGTTGAAGATCAAGTACCTGGACAAGTCAGAAGTGATAGTGAATCGAGGAGTCGAGCTCAACTTCAAGCTACCAGATTGATGAGGAGTCATCAAAGGGAAGGTGATGATTGTGTATCTGTAAAGATGTTGTTCTAGTGCTTGGTTTGGGTAGTCTCCGATAGAGGACCCGTGGTTTTTTCCCAGTTGGGTTTTTCCACGTTAAAATCTTCTTGTGTGTGTGTGGTAGAACATTGTCGTCTTCTTGCTTCACTACTACAACTAGGCAATCACACTACACACGATCAGCCCCTCAAGTGTTTGACGTTATGTCCGTGATAGTTTATAAGCTACCAGTATAATATAACTGCTGATACTAAGTGTGAGTGTTGTAATTGCTTACTTGAGCCAGTATTAGTGATTTCTAGGCGTCCTTTTTCTTCAGAAACCTCTAGAGCTTATTAGGTATCCAATCTTGCATTACCTCATTTCATCATTTCATTAACCACTTGTGTTCGACAAATATCTGATTATGGAGTTGCTGCCACTAGGTGATACCTATAAGGATGCATTAGATAGCTACAGGACTGAATCAGATCCTCATGGGCTCTCTTTCAACATGGTATAGATCACACCATGAAATGTAGTAACTAATATTCATGGTCAAGTCTAGGTGATATAATCATTTAAACATCAATATTTGAGGGAGGAAAGAGCTTATTATATCCCAGAAAGATGCTACAAGGATCTAATCTCAGCTTGACATCAAGGAATGCATTGTGCAGAGATACTAGTGAGATTTTTGGTTTGAATAAAATGAGACCAAAACGAATGCGGGTGTGCTTTACTTAAAGGTCCATGCACCTAAATGTACATCTCATCTCGTGTGATGAATAGGCTACATGTAGTTCCATGCTTAATCCCGCATTTTGCAACCATGTGAAGCCGATGCCAGCTGCACCTATGTCATTCAGTGAAGTTGTCATAAAATGCGCATCCAGCCATGAAACTGCTGCTAAAATTGCATTTAGTTCTGTTAGAACAGAAATTATGACCGTTGACCGGGACCGTAATCAAGGTCAAAATTCTATTTCCACATTCGAAGAAACAGGAAATTATGGTTTTTTGTTCAACTCCTTCGAATGATCGAATCAGAGGTGTTGAAGTTTACAAAAATGCGCATCCAACCATGAAACTGCTGCTAAAATTGCATTTAGTTCTGTTAGAACAGAAATTATGACCGTTGACCGGGACCGTAATCAAGGTCAAAATTCTATTTCCACATTCGAAGAAACAGGAAATTATGGTTTTTTGTTCAACTCCTTCGAATGATCGAATCAGAGGTGTTGAAGTGTACAAAGAAGATATTTTGTGGTTGATGATGAAGTTGATGGAAATGGAAAATGATAAATGGAGATGGAAAATGGAAAATGGAGAGTCATGGAAAATGGAAAATGGAGATGGAAAATGTGATGGTTCTATGGTAAATCTACTCCTATTTTAGGTAGATCTACTCCTATAAATAAAGAATTATGGTAGCACTACTCCTAGGAAAATATGATAATTCTACTCCTATGGAAGAAATTAGTGTAGCACTACTCCTAGAAAAGAAGAACGTTGCAGGAATTTAAAGGAAGGAAAATGCAGGAATTTAAAGGAAGGAAAATGCTTCATTAAGATAAATAAGGCTACATTGATAATAAATGTAAAAAGACTACATAATGATAAAAAGTTTGGTGGCCGGGGCCGAATTTAGAAGGCTACATTGCTAATAAATATAAAAAGACTATATGAAGATAAAAAACAGTTTTGCTTTGATGGCGGGGGGCCTTTTTTTCTTCTTCCTCTTGGCTATTTATAGGGCTTCTGGTAACTGATTTGAAAACTGTCAGGAAACCACTCTGCAGTTGCTGCAACTGTTGCTTTGAAAGTGGAAACAACCAAAACTGCATAACTGGTCTAAAACTGCTCTGGAACCGCCACTAAATAACGCCTCCTGTCTTCCATTGTATTTTTTCCGATGATAACTTTGGAATCTAGCAAAACTCTGAACATCAAAGTTGTAGATCTTCAAATTATCTTCCAACGGTACCAAAAACGTCCAATTTGGACATCGGATGAGAAAGTTATGGCCAAAATACTTAGACTGCACTAATGGCCGATTAGCAAATATGGCCGATAAACTTTTGGTCGATAGAGTTTTTGGACGATTGAGATTTGAACGATATCGTCCATTTTGGTCGATGGAAAATCTGGTCGATAGATTTTGGACATTTGGTCTTATTTATCAGTTTGTCACTAAACCCTTTGACCATTAATTTGATACATCAAATGACCGAATTTTGAGATGACATCAACAGCAAAGTTGTAGATCTTTTCGTCCTCTTTCCAATGGTTCAAGAATCGCTCAATTTGGATACTTGATGCAAAAGTTATGGCCAAAATACTTCAGCTGTGTCAATATTGAAGTATATTTTGGCCGATTGGCAATATTTACGAAATTACCATTGATTTTGCCAATCGCCCAAATGGCTATATTTATATCTAACAAGTTCCAATATAATTGCTAAATTGCAGCAAAAAATGTGCATGCAACTATGAGACTGCTCATAGCAAGCAATCAAGAAGAACACAATCACCACTAGCAACCATAATGTTCCTGAGATGTCCATGAACGCTCATACTACTATCCTCAATTGCATCAAGCTTAATAAGCATAAAGACAGGAGAAATATGCGAGGTCATAAAGCTCGCACCTTTATGACCGCTCTACATACTAGTCATGTTAATTTTACTCCTAGAACTTCTATATATGGACTGTAAAGATGCAGAAGACATTAAATAGATTCTGAAGGATGATTCAAAACTATCACCTGCCATAGATACATTTATATCGAGGATGACGCTATTATCACTAGAAATTAGCTATTTTGATGAGCTTTCAACCGAAATCGGTTTTCATGCCACTGTTAGATCTAGCTTTCAACCTTATATTCCAATATAGGGAACAAATCTTCCAACGAAAAGATGACAGAAAGAACACAAACTACAAAAGTATGAAAATAAGCTCATGAATCTAAATGTTGTTACAGTTAGATCTGCATGATCCATGTCTACATTGCCTTGATCCATAGAGTTGAAGTGATCATGTACCCATGTGAAGGCCTTATATGCAGCAAATCCGCCAAGGTTTCTTCATTAGTCGGGGGAAGAGTCAACGCGTATCAAATTTTTTTGACGAAAATATCGAGATAGAATTTGATTTGGTTATGTGACTGGTAAACAGGGATCATTTTTATGGAATTTATTATCAGATACTAGGTATGACTTTGCAATATTTATTTTCGTTCAAGCAACTGATTCTAGCCAATAGAAAAGGATTATCTCATCTGTCCGGAGATCATTTTCGTTCCATTAAGGTGATGATTCAGAATATAAAAAATATTTGCATCAGTTGAGATTCTTGCTTACTATGATCATTGTATTGTACTTCCTCTTTAACTGTCCAATCTCTCGAAACAACCTTTAAAGATTGGTGATGCACAATGCTTTCTTCAATGTTTTATCAGTCATAACCAACCTCTTGAAATCCCAGCTCTAGCCTTCACAATCCTGATGTTCATGGCAATTTTCCAATTTTTCTTCAAAGTTTTTGGTTTACACTTTTGTCCTGATTTCTAAGGCAGATATCATTAATACCAGCTCAGAGCCACATTGCCATATTCAGCACTTGTTGCATTAGGCCATTAGGGTGTTCACCAAAAAGGAAGGAAGTTAGGAAGGTTGCTTGCCATGTCGATCTGATTTCACCTCTAAATGTACTTTTGAGATGTTGATACATTGGTTATCAGCTTTCTAGTTTTAAAGCTCGATAAGTGGCAAGCAGAATAGATTAGCGTTGACAAGTACCACAATAAAAGTGATGTTGATACATTGACGCATTCTCGCTGAACAGTATTAGCAAAGTAGTAATGAATGAGGTTTCCTTGACAGATTCTCCTGCTTTCCCTTTTAGCTACCACTACCTTGTTTCTTTTATTCTCTGGGTATGATATCTCATGTATTCTAATGGTGCTAAGCGATTATAGGGAAAACGAATATATATGGCGTCTGAATTATGTTTCTTTTACCGGCGAGTTGCTTTAGTTTACTGATTCAGTTTGAGACTTTCAATTCCTATTTACAATTTGTAGTTTGAATTCTCATGATCTGCTCGGCCTAAACTCTTTCCTACAATGGACAGATGGACACCAATGACCTTAATGTTGAAAATAATGGATTGAAGCTCCAAGTGCAAAGCATTGTGCAACAAATTTCCCTGCAAGATAGTAAGATGTTGTACTTATGGCATTTGGACTAGTGCAAGTGCATATATGTTTGTGGCTCATAGCAGTTTGGCTGATAAATTTCTCAGTGCTTCTTCTTTGCCACCAAATGTTATAATCACATGATGCTAAACGAAAATTTCTAATCCAGTATGCATGCTTTCACCATTTTCTGGTTGTCAGGTCTTTTATGTTTGTGATATCATTTGCTTGTTCCTCCCGATAAGTTGTCCTTTTTGGCGCAGACCTGAATAATACACTGTGGGCAGAGGTTCAGTGACTGAGGGTCGCAGCAGGCCTGGCGAGTCCCAACGGTGGGCAAACAATGAATCCAGGATCATCCTTCAGATCCCACCAACCGATGTATCATCAGCAAACGTTTGTAGATTCTCATCAACTTCAGCAACTCCAATTCCAAAGTCCTTACAGTGGACAAACATCCTTCGGATGCCACCAACCGATGAATCATCGGCAAACACCTATAGATGCTCACCAACTTCAACAGCCCCAGTTCCAAACTCAGCTTCAACAGCTATTACACCTGCACAATTACCAATCTCCGCATCAACAGCCGCCGCCCCTGCAAGTTGAGCAGTTTATGCAAGGGTCTTTTACTGCCAACACTCAACAAGGAAACACTTTAGGCAGTAATGGCTTCTAGAGAATCAGCCATAAGCAGCTGCCGAAGATATATTTTTTCTTGTATGTGCAAACCTTGTAAGTATAACAGAAACCTCAGAGTAGAAACTTAGAATTAAAAACAAGCATTCTGAGATTGATCTCAGATGTTCGATCCTTGCGTTGAGCAGTTAGACAAACAATAATGCATGAATAAGTTAAACTTATGGATCAGAAACCTTTGAAACTAATTGACTTCTTGATCCAGGGTGGCCCTGGTTTATTTATTTATTTTTGGAGTTTTTTTTTCAGTTGCAATCTTGATGGGTTATAGTTCTGTATCATCTATCAATATCTCATTTTATGATTTATTCTTGTTCAACAATTATGTCTCAAAATTTTCTTTGTAGCAAAAGTCAATGTTCAATTGGATGGATTCAAAGTCAATATCCCATGGAATCAATCAATGTAACAAAAATCAACCCTATTTTGAACTTGAATATTTTTAAAGGGTCTGTTTGGTTAGGGTGTATCAGGATGCATCACGCGGACGATGCACCCTGATACACCGATCTCATGTTTGGTTCACATGGTGCATTGCATAACACATGCATCCGACAATGCATTGATCCCTCAAATCGCGCATCGTATGCATACGATGCACCCTCGCGGTGCACCACCTCATGCGCGCGATAGCGTCCTGTGATACATGCACGGTCCCCAACGCGCCCTCATTACATCCATCCCTTCACCATTACCCTCACCACCCCCGAGCATCCTCGTTCTCTCTCTCCGTTGATCCACTCCAGGCGATGGAACCCTATCTCTTCTCCGATGGGTGAAACCCAAGTCATAGCCGAGCATCCTCGTTCTCTCTCTCGCTGGTGGAGGCAGGGTGGAGGACATCTACGGTGAGGATCGCGCCACGGAGGAGTAGCTCATCACCCCCGTGGACCGTCTCGGTCGCCAGGTCCGATCTGATGGCTCTTCTCCTCGATCTTGAGTTTCTTTGTGTCCTTTCTTAGTTTCAATTGTCTTCAATCTTGGTCCATTTCGCTAGATCCTAGATTCTACACACCTCTGTCCTCAGTACGAGAAGCAGCTCCTCTCGATCACTCATATCTCTCGTTTAGAGCTCTTGGAATAGTGGCACCTTAGATCTTGGTTTTAGATCTCGGAGCTTTGAGCTATTCCGCTAGATCCGACCCTAAGGTATTCCTTGTGCTTCTTCTCCTCGTTATCTCTTGAACATTGCGCTCTTTTTCAAACTTTTTTGGAGCTTCATTAGTCGCGTCAATCTGGAGTGGATGGGGATGCATGGTGTTTGGGGTTAGATTTGTTCAGATCTCGCGGGCACCGGGGGTGTTTTGGGTTGGCGGAGTGGGGTTTTCATTGGGTGCGACTTGATAATGTTTTCAATTTTGGCGGAATGGGGTGTTTTCGAACTTTCTTGGCTGAATGTTTTCAATTTTGCACGTTCTATCTCTACAGCTTTGTCATACATCTAGTTATTTTGCAAGTTCTTGTTTTACAGCTTCTTCTTCCTTATGTTAATATGAAATCCGCTTGATCTTTGTTGATGTTATTCTTATTTTGCAAGTTCTAGTTTTGTTTACTATTGTCTAATTTTGGGATGGCATGTGCTTGTCTATGATGATCTTGTTGAAGGGGTGGATATATATAGTATAGTATATGTAGATCATATGTGACGTGTATAGAATAATGAAGTTTGGATTGTGTAGATGGCAAGGGATGATATGAGAAGGGCCCATGAGAGAAGGGTCCATGTCGCAGCTATCACCGTGATGGTTAGGCTGTCGGCATGGCCATCATTGTTGCCGCGATGAAACTATTTGGGAAAAGATAGAGGTCTTACATACTTAAAAATCCTCAAAGGGATAACTATGCCAAGAAGCTTTTGGAGAGCGACATGACTAGTATTGCCATGGTAAGAATGAACCGAAAATGCCTTACAACTCTAAGCAATAAACTAAAAATGACAAAATTGTTAGAACCAACAGATAATATGTCAATAGATGAGCAATTGCTGCATTTCCTTAATATTGTAGGCCGCAATGTCTGCAATAGAGTCATCGGTTGTAATTTCAAACGTTCTGATGAGACCGTGTCTACATATTTTCACATCGTACTGAAGGCTATAACGGCTCTTCATGATGAATAAGTACACGTGCCCAGTACGACCACAAGTCAGTATATTACAATGCGGCCTAAGTACTTGTCATGGTTGTCTATGATGATCTTGTTGAAGGGGTGGATATATATAGTATAGTATATGTAGATTATATGTGACGTGTATAGAATAATGAAGTTTGGATTGTGTAGATGGCAAGGGATGATATGAGAAGGGCCCATGAGAGAAGGGTCCATGCCGCAGCTATCACTGTGATGGTTGGGCTGCCGGCATGGCCATCATTGTTGCCGCGATGAAACTATTTGGGAAAAGATAGAGGTCTTGCGTACTAAAAAATCCTCAAAGGGATAACTATGCCAAGAAGCTTTTGGAGAGCGACATGACTAGTATTGCCATGGTAAGAATGAACCGAAAATGCCTTACAACTCTAAGCAATAAACTAAAAATGACAAAATTGTTAGAACCAACAGACAATATGTCAATAGATGAGCAATTGCTGCATTTCCTTAATATTGTAGGCCGCAATGTCTGTAATAGAGTCATCGGTTGTAATTTCAAACGTTCTGATGAGACAGTGTCTACATATTTTCACATCGTACTGAAGGCTATAACGGCTCTTCATGATGAATAAGTACACGTGCCCAGTACGACCACAAGTCAGTATATTGCAATGCGGCCTAAGTACTTGTCATGGTTCAAGGTATGGGTTATAGGCATGGGCTGTAAAATATGTTGTCTTGTTTCCCCTTGTACACTTGCTGACATAATCATGACTGTCACAGGATTATGTTGGAGCCATTGACAGCACGCATGTGCATGCTTCGTTACATGCGAGAAGGGTTGCTGGTTTCAGGGGCCGACAACCATTTTCTACCCAAAACGTCCTAGCAGCAATGGACTTCGACTTGAAGTTCACATATGTGCTTGCGGGGTGGGAGGGCTCAGCACATTATGCTTTGATCATCCGAAATGCACTAGATAGGTCCAATGGAATTCAGGTTCCAAAGGGTTAGGGCCAACACTACTATGTAGTTTACTTTTTAGTACACATTGTTCCATACATTGCATTTACGTCCAATCTTTTTTTTTACGTAAGTTTTACTTGTGTGACGCTGGGTATGCAATGCGACACCGGTTTCTGTCAAACTCATGGGTCATGGCTTCAAGTTGTTTATTCTTGTATGATGCTATACTCTGTTGTGTGAAAGCATTATAACATGGAGGTTGATTGGTTGTGATAGAAGTTTGGAATTTTGGTTGAGCTTGTTGTACCTGGTATATCTTGTGCAGATTATATCCTTATGAGCTTCTGAATGATTTGCTTGTTCTTATGTGTGGAAGGTTGGTGGAGCAGAGCTCTAAGAAATATATGTGGAGTTGGATGGACCCTCCAAATCCAAGTGAGAGAAAAAACACAAATATGGGGATGAGACTTGGAGCCCGTTAAGTTAGCAGTAAGAATATCTTTTGCTGGGCAAGAGGCAAATTTCTATGAATTTATTCCATTATGCTATTGGATATTTGCATGAATGAAGAATAATGACAGACTTTCCACAATATCTATCCCCATGTGTATCTTTCATGACTTACGTTGATGATTAAATTTGGGTGCTAAATTCTGCAAGTCAAATGCTACAACTATGTGACGGTTCTTCCCAACTTTGAACTGGATGTCTGAAGCTGTATCCTAACATATCAGAGAATATTTGTTGTCTTATCCAGACGCAAACATATATTGAGGGATGATATAGTCAACCTCTATTAACTTTGTTCTTCTTGGCAGGGTTGTAAACGAATTGAGCTACTCGATTAAGCTCGAGCTGCAGCTCGACTAAGCTCGGCTCGAGCTCAATTAAGCTCGTATTCGAGCCATAAGTACGGCTCGTTTTTTAATTGAGCTCGAGCTCGAACATCCTCAAGCTCGGCTCGATTAGCTTCAAAAGCTTGATTAAGTTTTTTTAAAATAATATATTTTTTAATTATCTATATATGTAGTGGTTCGACTGGATTATGTCGAAAGTTTAGCTTTGAGTTTCGCGAGCCGAGCTCGAGCCAAGCTTTCTCTATTGCAAGCTGAGCTCGAGCTGAGCTTTGAGGCTCAACTCTAGCCCGAGTTCGACAAAAAGAACTGAGCTTGAGCTCGAGCTTGACAAGTCAAACCCGCCTCGGCTCAATTATAGCCTTACTTGTTGGTAATTCAATACATAATTAGGATTTTAAACTTCCAAACAACAGTATTGGATGGTTGATGCGTGTATCCCATGATCAAAGTACACCAACGATTCGAGCAATCAAACGCACCCAAAAGAATGTCAACAAAGAAGCACAAACGGGGATGTATCAACTGTTATAACGGTAACTATTACAGAATTAGTTATTGGATCTTGATTGATGTGAAGGGACGCCTTGGAGATCCAAAATCCGACAAAACCGGTAACAGAAGTTGGATATTGGATCTGCATTAGGATCCGACCCGTTCGACTTTCTCGCGCCCGTTCTATTTTACACCCCTTTCCTGCTTGCCTCCAAGCACCACTCCCCCGCCCAGCAAGTGGGGAAGAGACGAGGAGGAGAAACCCTAACCCTAATCCTGGCCCTAACCCTAGGAGGAGAGGAGGAGGAGGAGGAGGGAGATGGATGCCATAAGGAAGCAGCTGGATGTGCTCATGGGGGCGAACCGTAACGGCGACGTGACGGAGGTGAACCGCAAGTACTACGACCGGGACGTGTGCCGCCTATACCTCGCCGGCCTTTGCCCTCACGACCTCTTCCAGCTCACTGTGAGATACCCGCCCAAATCCGAGATCGATCTCCATGGCTTCTTGAACGTTTCGTTTCTATTTCGTTTTGGATTTGATGATCGGATTTCCATTTCCTCGTTTGTTTGAGAGAACTGGTTTTGGGTTAACGAGTGACGGTTCCTTGAGTTCTTTTTCTTGATTCAGTTATTAGTACGTATTCAATGTTCTGTCTTTAAGAGGAATGTAGCTTGATTATATTGTGTCGAAGTTCTCTCTCTGAAGCCTATTTTTGTGTTATTGGGAGTTGTTTGAGAGCTGCGAACTGTTAGCAATAATGGGTTTTGGTAGTGTTTGATTTTTAAGTTTCTTGGAGATAGTTGCGTTGCTTGATATCAAATCGTTGCAGGTGTGAATAAAGGATCGAAGTCTTCTTCATTACCTAATATCATACTATTTTTGCTGGCTATTTTACCAGAAAATGGATCTGGGTCCATGTTCCAAGGTGCACTCATTGCCGCTCAGGAAAGAGTATCCTATGTGCTCGAAATTTGTTTCCTTCTTTCCTTCTTTCTTTGAACGAGGTGACTGTTTTTATTGATGTTTGAGAGAAACTTTTATGAGTGCCTTTATTTCCATGTGTTGCTATTGGGAATTTATATGTGCCTCTTCAAAAGTTCGGTGCTTTGGCTGCTTGGAGTTGATACCGTAATTCCTATCTATGTTTCTTTCCCTATGCATTTTTGGGTGACCTGCGGAAATCTATTGTAATTGACTGCTTGTGTTGTAGGGTTTTGGGAATAAAACCTCGAATTTCTTCTGATGCTTTGTTAACACCAAAAGTGACTTGACATAATAGACATTCACTTACAGATTCTCTAACTATCTGAAAGCTCTCGAGATTTGTAGGAATTTTTTCTATTGTTTTATTGAGTTCAATGTCCCCGTAGATAATTAAGTATGATTCTTCATTATACTGTCCACATCCTTATTTGGTATATAGCTTCTTTGTATATTCTGGCCCTTTATGTGTGATTTCCTTCATAAGATTTGAATGTTCTGATATTCCTAATTGCAAGTATTGTTATCATTTCTAACATCTCCATTGGCATTCACTCCATTCCTTTGGCATATTGCAAGTTTTTTCTTGCAAAATAGCCTCTAGCACTGCCATTGTGATTATGCTAACTATATGTTCTTGAATTCCGATACATTATACTTCCTTAAACACCTTTATAGATATGAAGAAGCCAAAGGAAAAGGTACTCATAATTTTGATAGGGAACTAGAGGATATGATAGAAAGGCTTATAGTTGAGTGCGAGAGGAAGATTCAAAGAGCCCTTAAGCGGCTTGAGGATGATGATGCCAAGGCGGCAATCGCTATATCAGTATCTGAGGTTACCCAGGTATGAGTGTGGTCTCCTCGAGTTACATATCCTTCAATCATGACAAAGCTTTTTGGCAGAGTTCTTTATGCTAGAAAATTGCAGACACCTGAGGTCATGGAGTTGACAAAGCAAATCAAGGACAAGCTGAAAGAAGTAGATGACCTAGGTATATTTCTCCCATAGACTAGTCTTAATTCAATTATTATGTATGATCTACTCATGGTCGCTGTGTGAAATGATCTTAGAGGATTTATGTTGTACTTCTGAATTTTTGTCCTTGTTGTGTATGGCTTGTCAAGCTTGTCTTGGAACATGAATAGCCATTGCTGCCATTTCAGTGTCACAGTATGAGCGGGCCTTTTTGAACTGATAACACTTAATATTACTAATTGGTACCTCTTGTTCTGCACTGGTCTTTTGGCAAGCTTTTCTATTGCACAATGTCTTGTTTGCAGGGAATTTTTCTGGGTTTGTTACATTGTCTTGTGTCTACCATGCCACAAATTTTCTAGAATTCAACTCTCAGATAAATGCTTTATTGAGGATAGTGGTTATTACAATGATCAATAAAGCTTGAACTTTTTCATGAAATCATTGTTCTATGTATGCTCTGTTAAATGCAAAAGGTGCTTAATGATGAATATCACAATAACCTCCTTCAGCGTTTGTTTTTTCTAAAGCCACGAGTTGCAAGTTCATCAGATGGGAACTGGACCAAAAAGTTATCAGCTCCATGATGTTTAATTGGTCAAAACCTGGCTCAGTTGGTTTCAGCCCAAATTGTTTTTTGGGCATTGAAAGATGGTTTTATCTAGCTGATATGTTAGATGCCAATCTGGTTGTTATTGCAATAAGGCAGGTATGTGGGTTTCGTAGACATGGTGTTAAGGTGAAACCATCCATATAGATTATATCGGAGGTTAAGTACTAGTTATGTTTAGTTATGACCATCTGCTTTTTGGGGGGTGGGGGCATTGGAAGATGGTCGATATTGAGTTGCTATGTTTGATGTCTATAAGTCGACTATGTTGGTTTTGTAACCATGGTATTAAGGAGACATCACCTTTGTCGGAGGTTAATTATCTTCTATTTACAACCGTCTGTTTTTTGTGTTTTAGCTCTAATCTTCTATTAAGTTATTGTTGCTAGATTCTGTATGTGAGTGATTAGTCATATGTGACATGGATTTTCAGATTTGGAAGGCCAAACAGATATGAAAATTCGAGCTTTGGAGGTGTTAGAAGAGCTAAGAACCAAAAGAGCTGATAAACAGGCATCTTTCTGCACCATGGCTGTTAATTTCTGGTGTTCTATGTGTATTTGTATTATTTTATTGTATAGCAGAGAAAGGTCCTTAATTAGTTAATGCAAACTATAGCTGTATTCGTGGTCCTGGGATGTAGATTGTAAAGTTTTTCTTTCCAATGCTTTTCCACAGTCAATGCTTCTTCTAGATGCGTTCAACAAAGATAGAGCTTCTTTGCCACAACCGCTTCAAAATCCCACCCAAATAGCAGCAACGCCTGTATTTGCTCCTCCAGATGCACGCACTCAGGAAATGATAAACGAGAAGTTGAAGAAGGCAGAAGATCTAGGTATTTCCACCATGAAAATAAACTTCAGGCTTTCCTTCTCCATTTTGCAGAAGCTTTCTTGACCTATTTCTTATACGAGCAGGAGAGAGGGGAATGATAGATGAGGCTCAGAAAGCTTTGGAAGAGGCAGAAGCTCTAAAGAAGGTTTGGTGTCTCTCTGTTTTCATAAGCTACTCATTAGTTTCACGTTCATCTCTCTTATTTTGCTTGTCTGCATATTGGTAATACCGATTAATCTAGTTGCCTCCATGCATATCTTCTAAATTATGTAGTTGCAATGGAGCTTTTTGTTTGATCATTTGCCTTCTTGGTTACTTTTAGAATCCTATGAAACTACTTAATGCACATGCCTTACCCCTTTTTTCTTTCTTCAGTTGGGTGCACGGCAGGAGCCAACTCCTGATGCTCCAAAGTACACTGCTGCTGATATACGGATCGTAAGTACCAACAACATGGCTATGCAATCAACAATTTTGGGAACGAATTATCTATATCACAAGCACCAGATTTTTGTGTGACAGTATGCTCATGATTTTTAAAATGTGAAATTTCCACTTGCCTTCCATGTTCCTGGTATATTGTTGTTGAGTTTCTGTTTGTTGCTTTTTCTATTTTTTTTGTTTGGCTGTAGAATTTACTTGGTACCAATGGGCCTTTGCTCATTTGCTTATTTTCTTATTATTTTCTCATTGGTAGCAAAGAATTAGATTTTTTCCTTGCTGATTGGAACCCTTCAAGGCAATTAGATTTTCATTTTGCATTTAGTTCGCTTCTAAAATAAAATCTCAATGAGCATGTTTCTTTATCCTCCTTAGCTGTCCTTGTCACTTCTAGTGCTCCCCTGTGTAGAGGGGTGCCCATGGCTTTGGTCATGTCGGATCAGGCAAGCCAGGCTAGACTTGCATTTGGATGGAACAAGGCTCGGCGCGTCAGGTCAGGACTGGGTCACCATCCTTGATCCCATTCTCAACCCATGAATTGGGCTATGATGGTATAACGCGCCAAGTCACGATCTATGCGTGCACTTAACATGACGGGTCAAGGGTGAGCCATAAGCCAGCTCAATGGGCCAAGTCACAATCAGAAAATCTGGCCAAAAGACGGGCCTAGGCCCAACCCTAAATTTTTTGGGACAGGGTTGGGTCGGTTCAACTTCTAGGTCAGGCCGGCCTGAGCGAAAACAAAATCGGTTTCGGTTAGGGCCCAGCTCAGTCCAATGGACCGGTGGGACACCTCAGTGTATCTCTTTTCCATTCTGTTTTAGGGCCCTTCTAGGCGATTTGATGTTGCCTTTTCTTTTAGATCTAGCCAGTATTCCCAAATAACTAGTTATATGAAAAGCAGGGTTGCGAGATCAGATTGCTTTCAACAAAATTGACCGGTATTGTACATTTCTTATGTTGGAGAGGGGCTTCATGCAAGATCACACAGCACGAGGGAATATATTTTATGTTCTTGGCTTCTGTTACCTTTCCAAATTTTTTGTAATGTGCGTCTATCAACTAGTTTTTTTTGGGGTATAATATATGTGACTGATTTACATTGTTACACTAATCTGTACTTCTTTTATTTTGCAGACTGATCAGAAGTTACGGTTATGCGACATATGTGGAGCGTTCCTGAGTGTTTATGACAAGTAAGCTCTTTATCTCCTTCTTCATGTTCATGGTTCTGTCTTAGAGATTCGAAGGCCAAGAGAAGATTACTTTGAGGAGTTTGAAGTAGATCAGGACACAATTTACCTCTTTGGAAATCTGCAGCATGCTCTAGGGCCAGTTTACATGCAGCCAAATAATACTTGCTTTTGTCTATTTGATGATTGTGGATTATTATTGCCCATAATAAATGGTGTTTTTGTGAACTATCCCAGGTTGCAAAGATTATAAAAGATATCTTTGTTTCTTAATAATCTAGCAATTTGACTTTATGTTTGTCCAGTGATCGTCGTCTGGCTGATCATTTTGGAGGAAAGCTTCACTTGGGCTATATGCAAATCCGTGAGAAATTGGTGGAACTTCAGGTTTGATTTCACACCCGTCTCCTTGCATGACAGCAACCATGTAACCGAAAATTTTATATGCTCATTCTATTATGGAAACCCCTGCTTATGGTAACGTGTCAGCTGTACATATAAATAATAGAAAAAAAGAGATCTATTCTGAAATGTTGCATGTTATGCTAATTTGATGTGGAGTATATCTACATTTTGTGATTGTTTAACTTGTTCTTAAAAGTCCATATTCTGAACTTGTTGGTCAGGTGCTCCTTAAGTGTTTCACATTCTTCTCCTGTAGAGAATTTCTGTTATGTTTTGCAATCAGTGAGTTTTCTGACCTTAGCATAACACCATGTTATATTTCTGGTATTACTCTATTTTGTTATTTGGATGGCATGTGATTTTTGAGAAGCAACGTTGGAGGCAACAGGGTAACCTGTTCATTCAGACTTTCCACCACAAGTACCACAAACAGTATAAATTGGACATAGGGGATGAGTGTGTGAAGAGGACATGATTGTGAATGCTTTCTACAAATCTCTTGATGTAGCTCATTGATCTTGTGAGCAGGTTTTGTCTTTTGTTACTTTTGAGTTAAAAACACGATAAACTTTGCAATCAATCTTTGCTGATGAACAAGCTTAGCTGCTTCGATATCACTTAGTTCTTCTTCTTCTTCTTAGTTTACATCTCATCACAAGTGTAATACTAGATGGGCTCTCATGTTCTCGTTAGGCATGATTTGAGAGAATAATGCTTAATGTGCTTCAGCATGTTCATTGCTGCTTGAGAGTCACATTTACTTGATCCATAACCATCATCCATTATTTCAGAGGACAAATGTTCATTCCTGCTTGTGAGTCACATTTAGGGCGTGTTTGGCAGCCATCCGGATTTGGAATCCGTGGTATAGAATCTGCGGTATCATACTGGATGTGGCGTCCGCTTGATATGAGTGGACGCCAAAAATGGAATCCGCCGCTCATTTGGTTCCGAAAAATGGAATCCACCTCTCATTCCAAACGAGGGTATCTGTGGAATGAGAAAGGCGGATACCGCCGATCCCACGAATGCCACCCATCCACCTTGCATCCAAACGCGCCCTTAGTTAATGCATAACCATCATTGGGTATTACAGAGGATGAGAAATATTAATCACACTGCTTCCAGCAGGCTCTGTTTTGAGACGTGTTGTCTGTTCATGTAAAACTTTTAATGTAAACATGTTCATTTTTCCCCTTGTCCGTATGCTAGGATGTATTTTCGTTAAGATAGAATTAGCGTAGTGACAATTGCATGAACGAATTTCAAGTCTTCTTGTGAAGTTGCATAATTGCATGTTCACATCTATAATGGAAATAACATATGCAAACATATATTTGTTGATTTCTCATTTCCAGTGCATGTTGTGGAGTTTGTGTAGAATCAAGAATCAACATGACCAAGAACTTTTATGTTGATTTCACGCTCCATGTTTACATATTGTGGAGTTTGTGTTGTGTACATGACCCAAATCTGTTTATGTTTATCTCCATATTTTATTTGTGTAATTTGCAGAAGTTTCTGAGCAACCCTGCCGCAAAAGCGATATTTATTGCCACATTATAGCATCACACTAATGTAGTAGTACATTTACGTTTTGCACATGTTTTGTAGTTCGTTCTGGATTATGGATAGTTTTTTTTTCCATATATAATTCCTACCGTAAATGCATCAGTAATAGCTTTGTCTTGAATTTATGGCCTTGATGTACTTGTTGAAGTTTCTTTTGCCTTTATGTAAATGAATGCTAAGCTTTAGCTAGACAACCACTGCCTTTCATATCTTTTTGTCATAGATCTTTCTAGACAATGATCTCGAACAATTTGGACTCCCAGGTGAGACACCATTCTCTATTTTGGGCCGTGTACTTTATGCTTAACCAAATCCGACCTGAAACCCTTTTGAACTAGGGCTGCCAGACCCAAACCTGACTTGGCAAGAGATATTAATGACCAACTTAACCAAAATCAGGCTGGATCACGTGAGTTTCTCTAGTTGGGTATAACATTGCCAGTCCTACATATTGGTCATGACAGAAAATGCCTATTATGTCTTTTGTCAAGCGCTTTGAGTTGGTGACTAGGAATCAAGTGCATGTTGTCTTTACGCTTATGATGTAGACATTTCTTGCAAACACGCTTAACGGGGTGTGTGTCTGGGATCTAGAAATGCTAAATCCTCTAGGTCCTCTTGCACTAGGCTCCTCTGATGTGTGTGCCCTTAGCAGGAGAGCTTACGATTGGACTCATACAAATGAGAATTGCTTACTTGGACATAGCTTTTCTGCATGTAGGATCATGGTACTTCGTAATTATCATTTTTCATTCATATGGAATATGAAGTTTAGAGATTATGAAGATCATTTAGTTTCATAAATGCCCATCTAGATCACTTGACCAGTTCCTACAGGATTCAGAGGGATTACAGTTTTTTTTCCCCCCATATTACGGATGAAAACTGAGATTTGTCCTACTTTTTATCTACTAGGTGGTCCTTTCATAGATGGACTAAATGATGCTCTCTAACATTTCGTGGGTTTACTTTTTGACCATTATTATAATCTTAATTTAATTTGACCAGGAAGAGAGAAATAAAAGCCGAAAGAGAGAGAGATCTGAAGATAATAGAAGGTAGAGTTCACTTTGTCAGCTTTTTAGAACTTATTTATCTCTACGGTAGCATCATTGTTTGAGATACTGATAATGTTGGAATTTACCTTTCCTAATACATTTGTAGGTCTAAAGAACGAAGTCGAGAACATGACAGGGCAGCAAGCAGAGACCAAGACAAAGAGGACCGCGGTAATGGTCATGAGAGGGGGAGAGACACTGATCGCCGAAGTAGAGACCATGAGCGGCATTACGATAGAAACCGTGGACATGATAGGGGGCGCGGTAGAAATTTGGATCGTCCCCATAATGACGATTCAAGAAGCCGGCGAAGGTCACGCTCTCGTTCTAAGGATCGTAGTAGAGAATATGATCGGCACAGGTACTAAAGCAATGTAGACAGTTTTAACATGCTTTTTGTGGTTGCAGCTGCAACTTGAAGAATATCATGTGGTGTGGAAGATCTGCAACCGAACCTTTTGCCATCACCTGAAATTTAGATATGTCCTCATGCATGTTCATCATTTGCTGTGAATTTTCATGCATGCATCCTCATGACTGATTTGGTTCGCCCTATGAGATAGGACAGTTTAACATGTCTAACTAATGGAAAATTGTGAGGGACCTAATTGATGAAAGAAAATTGCATGAGCTCCCATCAGCTTCAGTTGTATGAAGCTTAGTGTAGGTTTCCTTTGCTCTTAATTCAATGCTGGAACGGAATCCATGACTAATGAGATAATAACGTCAGTTGATGTGTTGTTACTGTCTTTTGCAGGCGTCATGAGCGATATGATAGGCACTGACATCGGTTTCTCATTGAAAAGGGCCTTAAAAAGCTATGGAGATGATGCTGATAAGTTAGTGTCACAGTGAATATCTGGTCTATAGCAACTGTTTAAGGTACCAAGTAAACTACGTTTCATACAGGCACCTGTTGTGGAACTTAAGCTGCTTTATATAGGGACAATGTTTGAGACTTGCTGTTGAAATTATTCAGTGCTATGTAAAATATGATGACCTTCCATAGTCGCCAACATCTCTTTTCCATGCTGAAATCACCTCGGGGGCTGTCTTAGAACACTCTGTGGAAGGTTTGGCAATGGCCAAGGTGCTGATTTCTGTGGTCGTAGCACCTGCAGGTTAAGTTACGGTGGAGTCCCCTGTGGCCCAACATTCCATTCGTTTTTTTTCCCGTATTTTTTGGTTGTGGTTCGGGGTGGGGAAAAGGGATTTCATTTACTGCAATTGGAACACACCTGTCGAAAATTTTGGTAGTGATATGTTGTGTTTACTACTGCTGACATAATGAATTGACTTTACACTCCTTTCATACTGCTGAAAGAAGCATATATATATATTACACAGACAGACGCTGCCCGCGTGATCATTCTTTGTCCTCTGGTAATTTCTGTTGGTAAAGACACATTGGTTCTCGCAGTGTTCTGATGAGTTTCAGTGGCAACAACTATCGGGAGGAAAGCAAAAGAACAGGGTGGGAGGAGGTTTCGCCCAAGAGAGAGATGTACGGTCGAGAAGCTTGTTTTGAAATATGAAGGCGGCTACAGCGGCCCCGCAACATTGTTTTGCTTCGCTGGCACATAGGTGGTGTCCACGCGACGCTTTTGTGTTTGCCACATCAGCCAATGTGGGCTCTACATAAAGAATATACACAAGTGGCCCCTGTGATAAAAATGTGATAAATAATAGAATAAAAATTTATGTATATAACCAAGATTGATCTAATTCATCAATTAAACAATATCGATGAAGTAGATTAATTAATTGATATTTCACTACTGATGAAATGTATTAATAATTGAATTGATAATAAGATAACGATCAATCCATTGATCAATTCCATCATTAACCATTACCCATGAACTAGATCAATTCATCAATCTATTCCATTATCGATTGAAGACACGTGCTTGATCTACCGATAGATTAATCAACCCATTAATATTTTATTATCGATTGGAGGTACGTGACCAAAACTACATAACTGACTGCAACTCTGGCCCTCTTTTTCATGTCACTATTTCTTCTTTGTAACTTTGATTTTCTTTTGTAAACCAGTCCTTACTCTCATCTAACAAAATAAAATAAAAGATAAAAGCTGCAACATATGGCTACCGTCAAATCAGGGTAGAGATGAGTAATTTTACATTTGAATTATCAATGTTCCTCATGGCACATTGTTCTCTTCTCCTGAATGACATTCCAGCGAAAATTCGTTTGACTGGAACCTTTTTATAGAACTAAAATAACATTCCTGTGTGAGCACTATAGGGGTCGCATCATCTCCTTCACTGATTCTATACTACTGCAGCAACAAGAAGAGCCATATATCAGCATTCTGCCAGTAACGGCTAACTGAAGCAAATAAAAGCCCATCATATTTGAACGAGGCATTTAAGTCGATTATGAAGCTCCATGGCTGTTTGTCTAAGATAAAGAAAAGAGGATACCTCTGCGGCAAACAAGGTAACAACTGCTCTGCAACTTGAATAAGAATGTGACACCTCTCACCTTCCTCAGATGTACTTGAAGAATTTTGAGCACCTGACAGGATTAGCGGCGAAAATGTTAGCATGTGTAATTAGTTGATTGAATAGAACAAAACCAAACAAAACTTTTGATACCTTCGAAGTCTACAAGAGGAGATGATTTTTGCCTAAGATAAGATCTTGTCATTGGATCTAATTCTCTACCTTCTGCTTGAAAAACCCTATCCAGGAAGTGACCAATAAATCCATGGACAACCAAACCCGCCTCATCACATAATTCATCAACTCCTTGAAAAGCATTTGGATGAAGGAATCCAGTTGACTCCGTGGGACATGAATATAGATAATTAGCTTTATGCTCCTTAGAGATGAAATCTCTAGTAGCATCAGCAACCTGGGCAGAGTTACTGTTGTTGGTGGAAATGTGTAAGGACGAAACAAATGGCCTGGAGTCCCCAGAAGTCTCTGCTTCATAATTTGAGCAAGATCCACATGGACGCTGAGTCAACCAATCATCAGAATTTGAGCAATAGTTATTACCTGCCAATATAAAACTGTTGTTGTCATTGTCATCAACACCTCCCAGATCTTCTTCCATCAAGTCCTTTCCAGGCTCTTCTTCAGTGGTACTGCCATGCAGCAGGTCCAAAAATATATTTTTAAATTGACTGCTTGCTATCAATACAGTCTCGGTTTCTTCTTCTCCCATCTCTTTTGAACATGCAAGTGGTCGACGCCGTGACCTGTTTATGATTGCGAGAACTTTCACTACTTCACCCGGAATGTCTGTTTCACCACATCTAAAGAGATACTCTATTAGATATTTCCTAAGAGCACTCCTGAAAGACTTAATGCAAACTTTAGCTTCTGGATCCAATAAACTGTGCAAGATTTTTAGCTCATCAGTTTTAACCTTTGGAAGTGACCAAAGGGCTGTCAGAATATTATTCTGCAAGGCAACTACTTCTGATGGAAAGGGAAAGAACTCTGATGTCCAAATCTCAGTGCATCCAGAACTATACTTGATGGACAAACGCATAACAGACAGTGCCCTAGCCAATGGCTTTGGCAGATCATCCCCTTTCTTCAGTTTGGAAATCAAATCATTGGATCTTCTCCGAACGCGATCCACAAGGACATCCCTCTTGTACCCAGAGAGAATTTTGTGGGCCGACAGTATAGATGGAGCTTCAGGGCCAGGTGTTTCACCTCTGAGTTGTCTGTTCATTGCAATGAGAGTCTGAAGAGGCATATCATCAATGTCTTCCAATGTCTTGTGAATGGATGAAAGAAGAGATGAAGACAGTGGTGTTAGGAACGTCAGTTGCTTATCTCTGAAGTTGCTTGGACACTTGAATATTTGTGACAACTGATTCAGTACATTCAGGCAGTCCGGGTTTGATTCTGCAAAAAACTCAGGCAGATAGTCCTTTATGATTCTTTTCATCTTCGGACGGGTTTTATTGAACCTAACCTTGTTGGCAGTGACCATGTGGGCTACAAGGCAAAGTGCTTTGTTGTTCAGATCATCAAGCATCCCATAAAGGGTTCTCAAAAAGGGGAACGGGTTTACAGCATAGCTCTCCATTTCGTTGCTTTCAAAGAACTGTAAGTAATCCTGAACAACATGGTGGCTTCCCTGCTCACCATCAAATATTCCAAAGCTTCTTTCGACAGTATTTCTTACAGCTTCAGAAGAAACCTGATAAGGAAGGTACAAACATGATCAATAAAACAAAAGTAATAACTTTGCTTTGTAGAGGTAATTGTTGCTTACAGCAACGAAAAGAATTAATGTTCCTAAAAAGATATTCAAAGTGCTAGCTAGGAGTCTTTACTTTCACTGAAATTTAAGTCTTAGCTAGAAGTCATTACTTCCACTGTACTTCAATGGCCTACATCTGCGAGTTGTTGCATAATTTACTTCAGTGAGAATTATATTCTCTCTCCCTTAAAAATTCTCTATAAGTTGCTGTGAGAGAACTCTGCTTAGTCATCTACAAAACATGCCATGTAATAAGCAAAGACATGACATAAACCATGATATCTACTTAGAAACAGAAACAACAATCAGCTATTGCATCATAAACTATGTGAAATTATGGAAAAGACCTTCATAAAGTATAAGATGTAAGGCATCAATTAGAGAAGAATGATTTTTGTTCGGAAAGTCGAGCAATGTCCTCTTCAAGACAACTTTGACGTTTCAACATGTAAGCCCTAGATCAGATACTATAAGCAAATTTAGGATGGCGGAACAATCTTCAAATACCTACTCATAACAGAGTTTTAAAAGTACAGGGTCTCTTGAAGAGCAGAAAAGAAATAATGAACAAAATAATGGTGATTGAGAACTAGAGTTGACATCAGGCAAAGGGAGCTAGCATAATTGGCATGCAATATCCTTGATCTTACTAAAACTGTCATTCAAAGGCCAGCAATTCATCAGCTTAATGCTATGGCTAATCTGATATAAAGTGTAAAAACGCCTATGATATTACCATTTTAATCTACTTTAGTTAGAGTGCCAATAGTCTTTGCTTGGTAACTGAATGCCAGTTTATTATTGTGCAATAGCACTTAAACGATCAAGATTAAAAAATGAAAACTGTCCCTCATTCCAAAACAACGACCAGATAATAACTTTATGGACCTTAATAACTAATTATTTGAGAAGCTTACATCATCACTTCTCACATCTGATTCCAGCAAAAACCTGCATGCAGATCAGAAAATAATAGCATTCCCTTTAGAGCGATGACCATGATGTAGAACGCATATAACACAAGCGGAAGAACTCAAACTAGCAATTTAAACTGCGAACATAAAACTAATTCAGAAACCATTCACACTGCAGTCTATTTAGCTCAATCAAAATGCTCCTTAGTTACACTTATGTCAGAGCTAAGGTTAAGAGAACTCATGAAACAACCCTCCAAAACCCAGAATCTGCAGTAATCCATCTGTTTATTCTAGAAATGCATATTAATGGTGTTATCAATGACCCATGTCTATGACCTGCATTTGGCAAGAGGACATAGAATCACATAAGGTTTTCTAATTCTAGGAAGTTGCATGATTGAAGCAATAATAAGAAGGAAATTGAATTAAACTTGTCCAATGACACATTTGTCAGGGACTAAGAACTGTATTGCTGGAATAGTAGACAGAAAAAAATATTAGGCTGAAAATACAGATAGTAGACATGCTCCAGATAATTGGGGCTCTATTCGACCTAAGTTAATAAGCAGAGCTCTATGTCCTATGAACATAAAATACATAATGACAGCTGCTACGGTTTTGTCATGGCACATACAATTTAACTGTGTCAGGATGTATAGCATCAAGCCCTAGGATTACAACTTACAACAAAAATACCAAAGTGTCCATGAAAAATAACTCAGATCCAGCATAATGCTCCTCGTTCAAGTCATCAAATATGCAACACAGCGCATACGTCTAAAACACCTGTACTCTACAAAAATAGCAGACTGGCTGGTGGCTGTGGTGAAAAAAGAGCGTCTAAAAGTGTTTCATGGGTAATATTTGTTGCAGATGAGCAGAGCCTCATGTTGGCTCACTAAGGAAGAAGTTAACCCATGTAAGAAACATGTCTCATAAAAAGACAATAAGGATGAAATGGAGAAGGTTGGCACATTGCCTTTTGTTACATTATAAACACCTTATATTAGGTTCGCCATGTCCTACAAGCAATCATGAGACAAAGACAAATGTGGCACTCAAACATAAGAAATAATAACCATTGTCACAGATACCTAAACAAGTAATTTCAAACCCACTGAAAAACTGCACTTGTGAACAATGGCATAATGCTAAATTCTTGCTAACATCTAGTAATATACAAAGTTTCAGCATTTTAGGAAGAATTGCCCCAGAATAAACTCTCAATCTTTTGAAAACATGCTATAGATCATTGCGAGAGTAGCCCATCAATAACTGATTAGGCTATTTCTTCCACCTCATTTTCCAGTTCATAAGATGGTAGCCCCCTTTGTAGATACTAGCTTCCATACACCATTTGTACAATTTATGAAGCTCTCATTTTACAAGTCACAATTGCACTAGCTAGATGTGCTACAACACAAGGAACTTTACTCCGTACATAAATTTTTTTTGCAATGCACTTACAGCTTGCTTAAAACCTTGGGCTTTTTAAATCTCTTTGGAATGCCTTCGGATGAGGAGGGTGGTCCCATCAACCACCTGGTAAGAAATTAAGGTGTTTTTTGACATGAATCATATCAAATAATTGAAGACTTCATCAAAACATATCACAGAAAACATAGAAGAGCAAACACCTAAAATAAGCAATATGATTTGCTAGAGTTATTTGCAAATTTCTCCTATCAAGTTAACAGAACAACAAAACTACCATTACAATACCATTAATAACAATGATGCTACATGTATACTAAGTTATCCATACGACATTAGCAATATGCCCCTAAGTTAAGATGATCACTGATGTAAAAGTTGCATCTTCTTTTGAACTCATCCATATATATCAAAGCCCCTCCAGTCCTCCTACACATGAAAGTAACTCTACATCGGCGGACTAAGCTTTAATAGATAATTTCTACATCACTTGATCTCATGCGAAATGGCGAGAAAAGATTGGTGTACTCATTCAAGGAAGAATGGCTTAAGATGACAAATCCGAGGCGAAAAAATGAGAAGTCCCATGGGTTCCTGTTGGCTAGGCTATCTTCCATTTAAACAAGATTGATGCAGCAATACATGGTATTATGAGATGTCGTAGGTCGATCCATATACAAACAAAGATATATACACTCACACATGAAGAGGAAGGCTAGGAACCTCCCATTTCAAAACTTTCCAACTATTAACCTTGCATCAAAAAAGCTTCACAAATATGAAACCTAAAAAGAGGTGGTTTCCTAGAGTGAAGTTAAAAAAAGGCACTTCAGAGAAAATAGATTACGGTTTTAGCATGTTTCAACGAAATAGGCACAGTATAAAAAGCAGGCTATGGAAAAAAGAATTCATACTGAAGTAAGCAAAGTGGAAACAATCAACATATTAAACTTAGCAATATGAAACGCCCCAAACAAACCCCTGAAGCTATTTCAAGAAGAGAGACCACAAGAGAGTTATATTTCACTCATAATAAGGGACACTGATCGCCATACCTCCTCTGCCTGTTCATCTGCTCCTCTTTGTGCCAAACTGATGACCATAACCTTTTCGCATCTCGGTAAGTGAAGCCCATACAAGCACCTGGTTTTTTATGCACCATAAAGATTACATATATTTAAAGCCTAGCACCAACAGCACTCGCAGCTGGAGTACGGTTGCCGCAGAGCCCCATCGACAGTGGGCGGCCACACTTCACCGGAAAGGGAACATAAGATGAATCAATCAATGTAGAAAGAAGATTGAATAGTATACCTATTTCCGAACCCTCTCCAACGTCAAATCGCCGGTCAGTCAATTCTCGTTGTTCACTCATCGATCTAATTAGGAATTATGGACGAAAGTGTGAGGGATAGGGTTAGATATGAGTTTTGAACTTTTGATCCAGAAAAATTAACGCTAACATAGATGCTTCGTACCACTAGATCCAGGTTTTGGTGGGATTTCGTGGAGTTTTTCGGCGGTATTTCTCGCCGTCGGCTTATCGGAGAACCCAACCGATTGATCCGTTTGTGAGATGGATCGATCCCTCCTTGTTGGGCATGTTGAACCCGAGCAAGATCGATCGGCCCCGGGTGAGGGCGATCGATCCCGGTGCCTTGAATAGCATGGGATGTTCCCTATCGCGAGTCGGATCGATCGTCCTGGGAGGATGGATCGATCGGACTCGGCGCGATAGGGAGAGTTTGCTCCCTGCCATTAGAGGGATCGATCCTTCCCTTGGGAAGGGATCGATCCGACTATGGCAGAGAGAGGAAATATATCTTATTTTATCGCGGGGCTTTGTATGACGATTTTCTTTACTGTCTTAATACCTGGTACATATGATTAAGCATGTTAGCCCTATAATAGGGCAGTGGTGAACTGGGGGAGTGATGACTCCCGGGATGTTTAGAATAAACGGGCGGGTAGCCCTACAGCTTTTCTTAGCCTTACATGCCGGCGTGCGCCGAGGGCTTTATTTATGTTATCTGTGAGCTGTTGTTTGCGGGGCTGCTTCCCGGTGCAGGTGTTGGCAGTTGGTGGTGGTACCACTGCAGTAGCTCGCTAGACCTTATTTTCATGTTCACCACCCCGGGCCGGCAGGGTGTCGTGCCAAGACCTTGCTTGATATATCATCACATACTGTTGCATGTTTATCTGTATTATCCTGCGCATGTCTATAACATGCATTGTGTTGTGCATTAGTTGCATCTGTGTAGGACACTGGCGGTGGGTTGACCGCCGATCCGGGGCTTTCGGGTAGCCCGGATCTAGCTCTAGGACCGTTGTGGGTAGCTTGATCCAGGACTCGATTTGTAGTATTCAGTCGTTTTCGATGATAGGGTTAGTTTGACCTGAATACGTGTTGCTTGATGATTATAGAGTTCGTGTCGGCCTCGAGCCAGACGTTGTGGGTGCAAACCGGTGTCCGGGTCATTGTCTCTTGGGGGGAAGAGGTGCCTACCCAGCGGTGTGGTTGCCCGCCTAGCAGAGTTTGGTGCCTGCTAGTGAGACAGCAGTGTGGTTTCCTGTCTCGCTGAGGGCAACCCCAGCATGTGACCAGTTCGGCTGAAAGACCATGACTGAGGCCTCCCTTCATGGGCACCGGCGCAGGGTTATGGGACCCTTGCTGCACACCCAAGTCTTGCTTAAGGGCGACACTATTGTGGTCCCTCCCTTGTGAGCGTCGTAGTGTAGTGTCCCTGCTGAGCTTAGTGCTCACACCTACCCAGGCTGCGTTTTGCATGTGCTGGTGCTAGCTCTTTTTCGGTCGCCCCTACCGGGCCGGTGTTTGGTGACGTGGCGGCGTCTGGCGGTGCTTGAGAGGTGGCGATCTTTACAATCTTTACCCTTTTGTTATAAATAGTCTCCTACGGGAGTGATAAATGTATAATTTCCCTGTTTGAGGATTGTATATAAATATCCAGTTTCAGTCTTTGGGTTGTAATGTTTGTTTAATACAGTATGGTTATGATTGCTAGGGTAACCACTACGATTAGAGGGAAAGCTCACCAAATTTTTTGCAGTAGGTTTGGTTCCGCTTCGCGTCGCCCGGCCCGGTTGGGCCTACGCGGGTCGGAGCGTGACAACTTGGTATCAGAGCATAGGCTGTAGATCCCAGGGTGTTAGGATCAGGTTCGGTTGAGATTGAGCGTGGAATGGGTTAGTTCTATGTCTAGAGCATCCGTGCATGCTCTCCTTGTGATGTGTTATGCTTTTCCGCTTTATGTTGTGCTGCTTTGTCTTGGGTTTCGGACGAGTGGACGCTCGTTTGTCGTTGGTGATTGCGCAGATGTCGGGAGCTCGAGGCTGACCTTCGGTTGTTGGTCGGGGTGGGGCACGACTTGGTCGACCCGCCCGACCAGACAGGGTAGCACCTGTCAGGGAGGTCAGAGCTTGACGGACTGAGCCATCACCAGCGACGGTTTTGGTCGCACGGGAGGAGGCCCTTCTCGCCGAGGAGGGGGTCCTCGCTCCGGTCGACGCGCGGACCGTTGTGGTGGTCTTGCTGGAGTTTTAGCAGTATGTCACCCGGTTCACTCACTTGGTCCGTTTCGCGGGGGCAGTGGCAGCGGATCCAGTGGCCAGGGCACGTCAGTTTGAGCAGAGGCTTCGATCAGATATCAGGCGACGGACCAGTTCTTACCTCTTCTAGGCGTACTCAGCAGTTCTGGACTGCGCCTTGGCAGTAGAGGCGCAGTTGTGAGACTAGAGGTGCCGGGCAGTTCCACCGGCATCCTCTACTAGCGCACCGCAGAGACCCCAGTTCAGAGGAGGATTCGGCAGAGAACACTAGCAGCGGCATCAGTGATGCTTTCAGCAGCGGTCGCAACGCCCGCAGCAGTCCCATGCACAGTTGCCGAGTCCGTCAGGCCAGTTTCTCCTGACGGCCTGGCCGTCCGGGCAGGCTCCGTCAGGGGGAGGCCAGGGTCAGCAGCCTGATAGCGCGTCAGTCACGTGTTTCTCGTGCGAGCAGCTGGGACACTACCGTAGGGACTGCCACTTGCGAGGAGCGCGGGGCTCTGTGCCGCAGGGGAGTCGAGGCGGAGGGTCCAGTGCTTGGCAGGGGAGCAGTGGCGGGCGTGGATCAGGGGCTGGACCGGGCCGCTCCAGAGGTGGAGGCGGCCAGCGGGGGCGTGTGTTTGCTTTTCCGGTGCATGAGCAGCCGGGCATCGTTCAGCTTTTCCAGCAGCCGCAGCAGTATCAGCAGGCAGCGGCGGAGCCATCCATGCCCAGAGGATTAGAGACGAGTCGGCTAGAGGTGGCACAGTCTGTAGACTCACCGATCGGCGGAGCGGTCAGGGTGTTCCTTGGAGGTTGGAGGCCTCCGAGTCTGTCTTGACCTACGGGTGCTAGACATGACCGGCTTTGACGTGATACTCAGTATGGAGACTCACCAAGATGTATCAGGATCTTCGGCGACAGTTCTGGTGGCGCGGGATGAAGAGGGCAGTGACGGAGTTCGTATCGCGCTGCCTTACCTGTCAGAAGGTTAAGGCAGAGCACCAGCGGACTCCGAGGTTACTTCAGCCGCTTCCACTAGCTGAGTGGAAGTGGGAGCACATCACGATGGACTTCGTGACCGGGCTACCGAGGTCTCCTAGGGGGAATGACGCGATTTGGGTCATCGTTGATCGATTGACCAAATCGGCGCATTTCCTGCCTATGCGGACGACAGACTCGTCTGACAGGTTGGGCGGTTTGTACGTCCGAGAGGTAGTCAGACTACACGGGGCTTCAGTTTCTATCGTGTCAGACCGCGACCCCAGGTTCACCAGCAGGGTCTGGCGGGGCTTTCAGGAGGCAGTTGGCACACTCCTGACCTTCAGTACGGCGTTTCATCCGCAGACATATGGGCAGTCAGAGCGGACGATCCAGATCTTGGAGGACATGCTGAGAGCATGTGTCCTTGACGCAGGAGGCAGCTGGGAGGAGCACATTCTCTTGCTGGAGTCCGCCTATAACAACAGCTACCAGTCCAGTCTTGTACGGTAGGCCTTGTCGTTCCCCAGTTTGCTGGACAGAGGTTGGAGAGGCTTCACTCATTGGTCCAGACATTGTCAGGAGGTCGTCAGAGAGGTTAGCGCAGATCAGGCAGAGGCTTCTGACGGCTCAGAGCCGGCAGAAGAGCTATGCAGATCAGAGGCGACGACCGCTTGAGTTCGCAGTTGGCGACAGTGTGTTCCTGCGGGCGGCACCGTACAGAGGGTCTGTCAGGTTTGGCAGCGGGGGCAAGTTGGCCCCGAGGTTCGTCGGGCCGTTTGAGATCTTAGAGAGGGTCGGCGAGGTAGCCTACCGCTTGGACCTTCCTCAGCACATGTCTGCTGTGCACCCGACTTTTCACGTGTCGATGCTGAGGAAATACCGCCCCGACCCATCGCATGTCATCAGAGTGGATGACATCGAGCTTGAGTTAGACACGACGTTCGTTGAGCAGCATATTCGAGTACTTGACCGGAGGGATCAGATCTTGTGGGGCAAGACGATTCCCTTAGTCAAAGTACTGTAGAGGCACAGAGGCATCGAGGAGATGACCTGGGAGCGCGAGGCGCGCATGCGGCAGGAGTATCCGCACTTGTTCCCTTCTCGAGGTAACTTTTGTCCTGTCTTCTACTGTGTTGTTTCTTTTGCTTCCGAGCCCTACCCTTATCGAATCTCGAGACGAAATTTCCTTTAAGGGTATTAGGATGTGAGGACCCGTCCCTCTACTCCTGTGGCTCGTTGTGGACCGCAAGGGCAATTTGGTAAATTGCGTCTTGTCGGCTTGTTTCACACCCGCGTGTGCACACACTGACCATGTTTGTGGTAATGTTTGGCTAGAATGGTTAGTTGGACCCGGGATCGAAAGATCCGGGCTTGGGTTTAAGTTCTAACCCAAGTCCAGTTCCTGCGAGAGACAGATCGATCCTTCCTTGCTAGAGGGATCGATCGGTCTTTAATAGGAACGTGGATCGTTGAGTCGGATCGATCGGTCTCTTGGGACGGATCGATCGGACTCGGAGAAGGATCGATCGGTCTCTTGGTTGGATCGATCGTTCCCTTGGCTGGATCGATCGGTCTCCTTGGCTGGATCGATCGCTCTCTTGGTTGGATCGATCGGTCTCCTTGGACGGACCGATCATGCTAAGTCGGTTCGTTTGCCCATAAAACAAACAGAACCTTCTCCATCATATCTCTTTGGAAAACCGAATTCTTGGGCTGAGAATTCCTGGATTTCGAAGAGTTCGTGGACGATCCAAGGGCTAGCAGCTGGGATTGAAGTTGCTCTTGCTCCGGTAGGGATTCCTACCTACTGTCTTCGGGTTTTTGGAAGTTTTTCCCGGCTGTCGATGTTCTTATGCTTAGAACTTATTGTATACATGTTAGATTGTAGTATTTCCATCGGTTTTGGATTCGTAATGCTTCGTACTACTAGATCCCAGGTTTTGGTGGGATTTGGGGGAGTTTTCGGCGGTATTTCTCGCCGTCGGCTTACCGGAGAACCCAACCGATCGATCCGTCTGTGAGATGGATCGATCCCTCCTTGTTGGGCATGCTGAACCCGAGCAGGATCGATCGGCCCCGGGTGAGGGCGATCGATCCCGGTGCCTTGGATAGCATGGGACGTTCCCTATCGCGAGTCGGATCGATCGTCCTGGGAGGGCGGATCGATCGGACTCGGCGCGATAGGGAGAGTTTGCTCCCTGCCATTAGAGGGATCGATCCTTCCCTTGGGAAGGGATCAATCCGACTATGGCAGAGAGAGGAAATGTATCTTGTTTTGCCGCGGGGCTTTGTATGATGGTTTTCTTTACTGGTACATATGATTAAGCATGTTAGCCCTATAATAGGGCAGTGGTGAACCGGGGGAGTGATGACTCCCGGGATGTTTAAAATAAACGAGCGGGTAGCCCTACAGCTTTCCTTAGCCTTGCATGCCGGCTTGCGCCGAGAGCTTTATCTATGTTATCTATGAGCTGTTGTTTGCGGGGCTGCTTCCCGGTGCAGGTGTTGTGGTGGACTGCTGGCAGTTGGTGGTGGTACCACTGCAGCAGCTCGCTAGACCTTATTTTCATGTTCACCACCCCGGGCCGGCAGGGTGCCGTGCCCAGACCTTGCTTGATATATCATCACATACTGTTGCATGTTTATCTGTATTATCCTGCGCATGTCCATAACATGCATTGTGTTGTGCATTAGTTGCATATGTGTAGGAAGCTGGCGGTGGGTTGACCGCCGATCCGTGGCTTTCAGGTAGCCAGGATCTAGCTCTAGGATCGTTGCGGGTAGCTTGGTCCAGGACTCGATTTGTAGTATTCAGTCGTTTTCGATGATAGTGTTAGTTTGACCTGAATACGTGTTGCTTGATGATTATAGAGGTCATGTCGGCCTCGAGCCAGACGTTGTGGGTGCAAACCGGTGTCCGGGTCATTGTCTCTTGGGGGGAAGAGGTGCCTACCCAGCGGTGTGGTTGCGCGCCTAGCAGAGTTTGGTGCCTGCTAGTGAGACGGCAGTGTGGTTTCCTGTCTCGCTGAGGGCAACCCTAGCATGTGACCAGTTCGGCTGGAAGACCATGACTGAGGCCTCCCTTCAGGGGCACTGGCGCAGGGTTATGGGACCCTTGCTGCACACCCAAGTCTTGCTTAAGGGCGACACTATTGTGTTCCCTCTCTTGTGAGCGTCGTAGTGTAGTGTCCCTGCTGAGCTTAGTGCTCACACCTACCCGGGCTGTGTTTTGCAGGTGTTGGCGCTAGCTCTTCTTCGGTCGCCCCTACCGGGCCGGTGTTTGGTGACGTGGCAGCGTCTGGCGGTGCTTGAGAGGTGGCGATCTTTACAATCTTTACCCTTTTGTTATAGATAGTTTCCTACGGGAGTGATGAATGTATAATTTCTCTGTTTGAGGATTGTATATAAATATCCAGTTTCAGTCTTTGGATTGTAATGTTTGTTTAATACATGATGGTTATGATTGCTAGGGTAACCACTACGATTATAGGGAAACCTCGCCAAATTTTCCGCAGTAGGTTAGGATCCGCTTCGAATCGCCCGGCCCGGTTGGGCCTACGCGGGTCGGGGCGCGACAGTTAATGTGGTTGCTTGGCAGGATGTTTGTAGGCCTAAGGAGTGGGGAGGCCTTGGTGTTCGAGACTATGCTATTTGGCAAAGAGCCTTGAAGGTGAAGATTGCAGCTGTCTTCTTAGAAGATCACCAGTCCATTTGGACTTTGCTTGCTAGGGCTAAATACAGTTGGCCTGGTACCTTACCAAGTTATACTAACATGTACTCTACTTCTGGGTACTGGCAGGAGATATGTAGGGCAGTTGAAGACTTGCAGCTTGGTTTAAGTTGGATACTGGGATTTAGAAGCAATATCAATATCTTGAAGGGTCACTGGATCTTGGATGAAGCTATTATCAATAAGCCAAGTTTGGTAAATGTTGGAATGGAGCAGATGCTCGTGGGTGACTTGCAGACGGAGAATGGCTGGGATGAGGTCTAACTAGCTGATCACTTCCACCCAGATTTTATTCGTGCCATTTATAGTTTACCAGATGTCAACCAAGTATGAAGGATAGATTTCGGTGGGCATTTAGTGGGGATGGCAGGATTTCATCTTCCTCGGCTTATAACCTCCTTTTTCAATGAAGTTGTGGTAGATGTGACAGGGAGAAACAGAGGAAGTGGGTAGGGGTTTGGCGCTTGCCGGCTGGCCCTAGGGTGAGACAGTTCATTTGGAGAGCTATCAGAGGGAAGCTCCCAGTCCGAGATACACTTTGGAGGTTCCATCTGACTTCAGAGAGAGGCTACCCACGTTACGGTCTGGATGAGACTTTAGAACATGTCTTGTTTAGATGCGAGTTTGCTTGTCAGCTGATTGATGGGGTGAATTCTGATCTAGGAATCGGTTCTTGTGAGTGGAACGCTAACACCATAGTCCAAGCTTTTACTCAGTCCACCACCCAGGAAGGGGTGCCTAGATTGCAGGCCTACTTGGGGTATGCGACGTGGCTAGTTTAAAAGGATAGAAACAATCAGGTATTTGAGAATGGTGGAGAAACAACAAAGGTTTCGATGAGGAAGACGAAGAGGTTAGCAGAGGAATTTCTACTTCGAGGCCAAGGGTAGGGCGGCACTGTGGGCAAGGGAGCTGAGGCTGATGCGGTAACCCTGCAGGTTGATGCATCCCGGGAGGTGGGTGGAGAGTTCATAACTACGGTTGGGTAGTAGCACTAGAAGGTCCAGATGAGCTTAGTTGGGTGCAAAGAGAAATAATTGTTGTTGACTTTGGTTTTAAAGCGAAACTAACTGCTATCTGTAGGGGATTGGAAAGGGCCAGAGCAAGGAAGGAGAAGCGCATCATTATCGAATCGGATGCTAAGGAGGTTGTAGAGGTTTTGAGAGGCCAGCGAGTATGGCCTAAGGAAGAAGAAGAGCTGGCGAAGCTTGTGTGGAGACTGCTTTTAGAGTTTGACTCTGTTTTTGTTATGCATATTCCTATGAATAGTAACGTTAAGGCTGATAGAGTCACCAGGTGGTGCCGGTTTGTTGGTACCAGTTTTGTCTGGCAGGCAAAGGAAGGGATACATGCCCTTTCTCATGTTCTGTAAATAAAATCTAGCTGTAAAGCTCAACTCATAAAAAAAAAGATACAATCCATTAATGCAATATTCAACCAAAAACAGGAGAACGCTAATGGGTTGAGACCACTGAGTGACTTGGGTTGGACCCGATGTATGATATGTAAATTGACCACTCAAATTGTTTTAATACCATGCCATTTTCCAACTTGTTTCAAATTTAACAGGTAAAATGGGGTAACCTGTTAAGCAAAAGCTGAATATGCATTACCCTAGTCGTTTTTCACCATAACGGGTCGGGTTCAACCCGACCCGTTTTTACACCTCATGACCCGCCCGTTAAGGCTCGGGATGGGTGTTTTAGCCGGGTCAAAACAGGTTATCCGACCCGTTGCACACCCCTAGAGAGAGTTGTGACTATTGTAGTGAAGTGAGATGCAATGATAGAGATGGCAGTGTGGGGAGACTAAAGGGAGAGTAAGGGAATGGATTCATGGATGTGGGGTGGGGTGGGGTGGGAGAAAAAAGATGTGTAGGAGGACTTCATGTGGGGTTTGGGGAGTTATTTGAGTCGGGTCGGGTGGGGCTAAGCTGTGTCCAAGTCCAAGCCCAATGTCAACAGTTTCGGGCCAGATCGAGCCCAATCTGGGCTTGGGTTAGGAATTTTAGGGTTGGTTTGGGCCGAGTTCAGGTCAATGGGCTTGCTGTTGATGGGACTAGTGGTCCTGCATTAGTGCATAGTTTACATATATATATATATCCATTGCATTCTATTAGGCGGATGACAATGCCCGATCCAAGTTGTGTTATGATATATCATGTGATCGAGATGAAGCCACGTGGAAGGGAGTAGTGGGAGGTGGTGGTTACCGGATGATTAGGAGAGAGAGAGAGAGAGAGAGAGAGAGAGAGGAGTAGTGGAGGTGGTGGTTACCCGTGCCACCTACGACGCCCGATCCAAGTTGTGTTATGAGATATCATGCGATCGAGATGAAGCCACGTGGAAGAGAGTAGTGGGGGTGGTGGTTACCCGTGTCAGGTGGCACGAAGGGCCCATCTTGTATCTTATAAAGGAGAGTGCATTTTATCATATAGTGGAGAATTATTTAAAAGATTTATCTCTTTTATATCTAATGATGGATGTGAAGGAGGTAGGTAATGGAGAGAGATATATATAGAAAGAGCGATAGTGGTCAATTACGGTGCTAGGCGACCCACTAGTTACATATATTACCAAGGTTATTACAGTTTATGTCATAGTGCACCATGATAGAAAAAGGCAGCCACCCGCAATTGAAAAAAAAGGCCAAAATACATTTTAATACCCTGTAGTTTCAGGTATTATCATTCTACTACCCTCATTTTTAAAAATCACATAAAGGTACCTCATAGTTTCAAAACCTGGCAATTTAGTCCAAACCAACAGACGCCGTTAGGCTCAATAACAGCAAACCGGTCACTGTGCTAATTTTGACTGGTTTTAGTTGACTTAGGAAGAGAGAGAGAGAGAGATATGGTGGAGAGAGAGCACCCGGGAGGCCGGTCGTCGAGGGAAGCCGAAGGCATTGAAGAGGGTAACCATGGCACGAGGGCGGGTGGTGAGGAAGAGGGCGGCGAACTGGCTGACGGTGACGAGCGACAGGATGGAGATGATGAAAGCCTGGTACCGGTGGCTGATGACCCGGAGCTGGCGGCGGATCCGGAGATGCTCTCGCAGCATGGTGGCCACGTCGAACTCCTCCTCGAAGACGGCCGCAAAGTCTTGCCGCCTCAGGATCTGCAGGTGGCAGCTCCGCCAGAACAACACGCACACCAGCAAGAATATGGCCATCCTGTACAGCCACGACGCCAGCTCCAGCGCGCACGCCACCGCGTTGCCCACCACGGGGTTCCCCCACGAACGGCGTCCGCCCCGACCCCGAGCAGTACCACCAGACCTATCATCGTCAGTCAATCGAATCAAACAAAACACCAGCTTAAAAAATGATTCATGTTTTGATAGGAATTGTTGATGAGTACCTTATATCCGCACTCGGCGGTGAAGCAGGGCATGACAAACAGGGAGAGGAGGGTGAAGGAGCGATTGAGCTGGGAAGTGTATCCCTGACGGACGCGGTCGCTCTCGCTGACGAGCTTGTCGAGGAAGAGGAAGTGTATCACAAAGACATCAAGACGGACCTGGAAGGTGGAAGACGGCGGAGTTGATGGTCGGTCGCCCATCCGCTTCGCGCCGCTCCCCGTCGGCCGCTCCGACCAACTCGGCCTCCATCTTCTCTTCTCGTCCCCCGGCCTCCTCTACCACCACACATTGGAGCGGACGCCGGCCATGTGATGGATAAAGCAGAGCATCTCTGTTCTATAAAACAGAGCTCCCCATCGACTGCTTCGACCAGCCTGCCGACGCTCCCTTCTTGGTGGAGATAAGCTCTGTTTCCACCACCGCAACCGCCGGCGAGGTGGGAGATAGAGGAGGTGTTGCCTTCGAAATCATGGTGGCCATCTCCATGGATTTTAGCTCGCGGAGACGGACATCAGCGAGAAAGTGGGCCATCGGGACACCGCCGGAGGCCCCGGTTTCGTCATGGAGCTTCTCATGGCCGTCTCCCCCTACGATGCCGGTCTCGGCCGCACACGTCGCCGTTGCGAAAGACCCCGCATGACCTCGCAACGACGCACACCATCGAGACGCCACCGGATCGGCGTCCAGAAGGGACACATCATCATGCTCCTCCTACCCAACTCCACTGAGTTCGTCTTCGCCTTCCTCGATGCGTCCTACCTCGGCGCCGTCTCCACCACCGCTAACCCCTTCTACACCGCAGCCGAGGTCCACAAGCAAGCCGTCGTGTCCCCGACGGGTGCTTGCATTTCTCCGAGCTGGCGTCAGTGGACGAGGCCGAGCTGCCGGAGGTCAACATCAATCCGGACGAGGAGGTCCCCCCTCCGTCGGGGCTCGCCTCTGGCGACGGCGACGGTGTCGGCCTCGGGAAGAACGGCTCATCGGCGGGTGCTCTCTCTCCCTCCCATATCTCTCTCTCCCTCTCTCTCCACCATATATCTCTCCTCCTAAGTCAACTAAAACCAGTCAAAATTTGGAAAACCAGTCAAAATTAGCACAGTGTCTGGTTTGCTGTTACTCAGCCTAACGACGTCTGTTGGCTTGGACTAAATTGCCAGGTTTTGAAACTATGAGGTACCTTTATGTGATTTTTAAACATGAGGGTAGTAGAATGATAATACCTGAAACTACATGGTATTAAAATGTATTTTGGCCCAAAAAAAAAAAAGTAAAAAATTTACATGTAACATATAGGTGCTGAAACTTTCTAAAACTTAAAGTTTAGCTATAAAATATACAAAAATGGTGACTGTCATGAAAATGCACAAGTTATCAAATGAATTTGGATTTTGTTTCAAAAATCTAGATACATTAGTACATTAAAAAAGAATAACCATGACGATAGTCAAGAGCTTCTTCTATTGTTCATTGCAAAAAACAACATTACATGAAGAACCATCATCTATGAACCACATTTCCTTTCTTTGTAGTTCTTTTTGGACATGTTAATCATAAATATAACAATATATTAAAGTTATTTGGGCGATTGATAAGATCAATGGTAATTTTGTAAATATTGTTATTAAATGGTTTTTTTCTTTAGCTTTGACATAGCTTAAGTATTTTGACCATAACGTTTACATAAAATATCCAAATTGGCCTATTTTTACACCATTGGTAAGAAGACGAAAAGATCTACAACTTTTATATTGATGAGATTTTCAGATTCCATCGTTTAGGTTGTCAAACTGACAGTCAAAGTATATAGTGGAAAAATAATAAATAATGACCGAATTTTCAAATGTCATCGTCCAAAGAATGGCCCATTCCATCACTCAAATTCCAATCGGCCATGTCCAATCGACCATATTTTGACCGATTATTTTAATAACCATCGTCGATGTGGTCTGACTATTTCGATCATTATTTTCTCATACGATGTCCAAATGAGTTCATTTTTGAACCGATGAAAAAGGAATTCGAAGAACTACAACTTTTATGTTCAGAGTTTTTCCAAATTCGAAGGTTATTATCGGCGTAATTGCAGTGGAAGACAAGACGCTCTATCTGATGGCAGTTTCATAAATAATTGAAGATGTCGACTAGTTATGCAGTCCTGATGGTTTCAGATTCAATTCTGACAGTTCCAAGACAATTTTAGAGCAGTTCATAGCAGTTCCAAGATAGTTCCAGAGCAGTTCAAACGGTTCCAGGATAGTTCTAGAGTAGTTCAAACGGTTCCAAAGTGATTACGACAGAAACTATAAAATGCAGGAAGATGAAGAAGACACACTCTCCCAAAGTCAAGAGCAAACTAGCTTTTTATCTTTATTTTCAATATAGCCTTTTATATTTATTATCAATCTAGTTTTATTTATTTAAATGTACTTTTAAATTCATGTAATGAAGTCTTTCATTCATAGAAGTAGTACTAACATAATTCCATTCATAAGAGTAGTTTTAGCATAGTTCTACCACTCATAGTAGTAGATCTATCACTCATAGGAGTAGTTCTAACTTAGTTCGTCATCCATTTACCTATGTTCGAACGTGTTAAAATAGGCACTGGTGTTCCTGATTTCGGCATTTTGACTGTGCCGATCAACGGCAAGGTTTCATCCTCAACCGGATCAGATCCAACTCTATCTGCAAAGACCAGAATATTATCTTCTTCCTATTTTCTAGAGCTGAATGATTAGCAACACCGGTGCCTATTTTAACACTAAAGCCCGTTATCAGGTTTCCGTAGGTTCACATGAGCATTTTTTTTTTCAAAGTTTTATACACAAAATGCACGAAGCGGCCGTTACCCCAAGATATAATCACATAACATTGATAGTCATCGTAAGCATCTTAGAAATAAAATCATCCAATAATGTGACATAAGTTCCTTTTTTTTTTTTGATAAGTTGTGAAACAACAATTCTACTACTCTTTCGCAATTTGATGTGAGAGTGCCACAATTCAATTTCGAGACAACAGAATATATCTTCTAAAAGGCTGCTGTGCCGGGCTAGAGAGCTATTATGTGTTGCTTTTCGCCTGTGCATATGGTCAATATCTTTTGCCTTTTCTCCACTAGATTTCACTACTGTAATAGTAAGAAGCCCTGAAACTGAGGAACTGCCATAGCTTTTGTATCATACGTTGACCTTAAAGAAAGAAGATCTGGGAGGACGAGCAGTGTTGGATACAAAGTCTGGTGGCAAAAGTACTCTTGCATGTATTTTTCAACAATTGTAGCCAGATTGCGAAGCACTGTTCTCAATGATGTTCTTGGCAAATGACTTCTGCAGAAGTTTCTGCCATCCTCCGTCAGATTTGTTGGTTTTTTGTCCGAAAATCTCTAATGGTTCCAATGCTAATGGTTCCCTCTGAGAGATAGGAACGTCTTTAATGATCACAATCCACATCCGACAATAAATTATGGGTCTAATTGCATGTTTGACATCCGCATCTTATTGGATCCGGATGTGGGTTCTTCAACTATATTCTGCTCCACTCTTCACTCGCAGAACATTATCGGATTTGGATTCGGGTCCATTTGGTATCCGACCCATTAGAAGCCCAAGTTGGTAGTTAATGTAGTTGAATTAATAACAGGTTTCCCTCCCTCCTCTCTATCTATGTGTTTTCCTTCATATCTTTGGTAGGAATCTAACTCTAGAAGATTATTCCGTTATCGCATTCAATTCTTTTCCTTTCTTGGAGCAGTCTCTAGCTTCGGCTTCGGCAATGGGTCCTCAGATAGCATAAACCCTACTGATCCAGCGGTGTGTTCCGCCATCCATTCGTGCCCCATAGCCGCCGATACGGAGGATTCCGTTGAAAAGCTCGCATCTTGAACCAAAGAAAGCTCTTTTAGGTGATTTCTTCTCCATTTACATTTTCTTATGTAGGTTTTCCGTTTTGTGTGATGTGGGTTTGATCTCTATTCGTTTATCAGCACTTCACAAAGGTTTTGATGGCGAGTTCTTCATAAAAAAGAAGCCTTTGGCATTGATATCTAAGACATACGTATTTGATTTCCAGGTTTCCAGTCCGTTTCAATTGCGCTCTTGAGCCGCCATCGAGTGTTGTGGTTTTAGAGGTTTTCTTGAAAGTTTCTTGTTTTTAGAATCTATAGCTGAGCATGGATAAAGACTTTTTACAGAGCAAAGAGACAGGATATGATGATGAGTTTTTGCCGCTGGATTTGATCTTTAATGATGCTTTTCCATCGCCTGGCTCGGGCTTCCAAGATGCGGGGAGTTCCAGCCATGACATTAGTCAGATGCTTGACTGCTGGCCAAATAATGGCGGGCACCGGCGTTCCCTGTCGGTGATTATAGGCCCACCTGATGACACTAACTTCGATACTGACCATGGCAACAAAGGGTCTAGCGCATCTCTGTCAGACAAGAATGATGAGGATTGGGCTTCTATGTTTATTGACCTGGATAAGATACCAGCATCGTCGAAGATGGATGAGTGGTGCTTACAGGCGAATGACAACATTGCGGACTCTGAGAACAGTACTGTGGCTATTACTAATTGTGAGAACTCCAACGCACATTCGCATGACGTGCCAATGGAGAGGCATCGACATAATCTATCCATAAATGAATCGATCACGCTTCGGGCAGAGATGTGGGCTTCAGGCAGTGAGGGATCATCTAGTGCGGGAGGAAAGAAGGTCATATCGGCCGATGAGCTTGCTGAACTTGCCCTTGTTAATCCAAAGAGAGCAAAGAGGTTTGATTTAACCGTAAATGTTTCCTTTCTGGGATTTGTAATATGCTTATCCTGAGATTGGACTGGTTTTATACTGTAGATGAAGTTCTTGCCTTGAATAGTTTAGTTACTTGAACTGATAGACCATCCAGATGGTACTTGAACATAATTGTTTCAAGTGCATATATAACATCAAACTTAGTCCAAATATATGCCGATTGCATATAACATCATACAACTATTGAATGTTCATATGCTATGCTACTTATTTAGACCATCACTATTTGCTCCTGCAATGATCAAACTTGCACCTCTAATCCTTGGAGGCAAGTAGCAGCAACATGGCCATTGGCGAATCCATAGTTTTAGCTACAAAGTAAGGAAATAATTTGAGAAAACATGTGCTCTATTAGGACATTTTGCCCCCTTAAAGCCGGGGAAAAAGGCTTAACTAATCAAAAACAAAATCTACTGGGGTTGTCAATATGAATAAACTGTAGGATATTTTTTTTTGAAGAGCTTTAGGCTCCTCTTCAAATGATATCGTGGCTTCGGCAATTTTTGAGAAGATAAGGAAGAAACTATCTTGGGGATTAGTTGGTTAACTAAAGGTTGTAAGAGACGATTAGATATGGTTGGGAGTTAGGACACTCAACCTTGAGGTCAAAGGAGGAGACAAGTAGGGTTGAACCCCCAAGGCCCCAACACATTGCTTGAAACATTGTCATGCTTGTTGCTCGAAGTCTATCTGTCCATAGAGGCCTTTATTTTAGTTAAATGTATTTGGATTTAAATTTATAAACTCAGTTTCAGTTTTGATTTATGCTAGGTTTCAATAGTTTTCTTTTTCCAAACAATTGAAATGTTAAACAATCGGGGATTGTCGAGTAAAAGAAATTTAGAAGCATTGAGAATATAAAACTTTGTTGTCATGAAATCCACATGATATTGTTATCAGGAGGCCGGTTAACATTGTCGTAGCCAAAATTTGAAAATTGAATGGCGGTACAAGGTCAAGATTACGGTTTACTGCCAATTGCTTAATTACAGCTTGCAAGTGGTATTGTCATAACCTATTAGTTGCCATCTTCAATTGCTTCATTCAATGTTCATGACAGCCAACTGCAATTTCCTTTCAATGGGCAAGCTAATTTCATATGTATATCATTAATTGAAGAATAACCAATTGCACCATATATTTGATAATTCAGAAGGACAAGGTCTTCCTTGAATTGAGAGCAGAGACCGTGTCTGTGCCTGCTAGAAACTAGCATGACACGTGCCATGTGCATGTAATCCTTGCTTGAGAGTTAAAATTGCTTCCTTAGTTTGTAAATTTCATTAATTAAAGAGCTAATACTCTCAACTCAGCTTATCATATATAATTGGTAACAAAGCACCTATCCACAATTTGCCGTGCCAGTTGCTTAACTAAAGCTGCCAATTTGAGTAATTATTCAATTGGTTCTTGAGACTGATTACCTTTTTGGGTCATCTTGATGGCAATTTCCCATCAAGTTATTGATTATAAAATCGATTGCATAGCCCTTGATGCTCTTTGCCTCTTGTAAGTCTTTCCATGGGCATCACAGCTACAAAGTGATCGCTGTCAAGGGTAACACTCCCAGTGGTTTCGGCTGAAACAAAGAGGTTCAGGTCGAGGATTACCACTACAGTGGCACATTTTGTGCCAGTCTCTGGCACAATGCCTTCCAATACTCTGCAAAAACCTCGTGTTAGCGACGTATTGGCAACAGGGCCAACTGATGTATTGTGTGCCGAAACATTACCGGCATGATATGGGCCAATAAACATGGACCAGCATGGAGCACCATATTTTTTCAATGTTATTTGGGCCGAAATGGATTGGTTTCAGTCGAATCTTGAAATTTCATTTTGTTTTCTTTCTGTAGATTCATTGAAAGAAAAGATGAATTCATATCTAGAAGCATAGTTAAGTATTTATAAAAGATTGAATGGTTTCGAAACAAAAGAAAACTTTACTGTTGGAATTTATTTGGAACCACAATTATGGGAAAGTCTGATCATTGGCTGGATTTTTCTTAGCATATATGGTCTATCAACAATGCAAGAAAATTGACCTGAGCTTAATATATTCGTCAGCATTCAATGCTAGAAGCTTTGATGAACCATAGCACATTTTTAGGGCCTTCTGTACTTGATCATGCGGTAATTTGATTTGATTTAGTTTGTTTCTCTTTAGACGTATACAAATTTGGAAAAAACTGACAATCTTAGTGAAGCAAAGGCGTCAAATTTTGGTTCCAGCCCTTCTGTGTCTGACCAAACTGATCAATCATGTGCGAACACTCGGTTCATGCAACTCTTAATTCCATTAACAAAAGCCGGTTATTTATCCTAACTCACAGCTATTGCAGCTCTTGACTTAAGCTGCAAAATGTTGAGTTAATTAACTGTTAGACATCAAAAGTGACTGCTCTTTTGACTGATATTCCAATCCAGCACTTTTTTTCTTCTGATGGATGATTGTATATCTTAGTGGCATATGATAGGATCTTGGCAAATAGGGAGTCAGCTGCAAGGTCTAGAGAAAGAAAGACCCGCCATATTGCGCTTCTCGAGCAAAAAGCGAAGCTCCTGAAAGCAGAAGCTACAAAATTATCAGCTCAATTGGCTCCACTAAAGGTATATCTTCCTAATGAATATGTTTATTTGGTCACATATGGGAATTGTTGGCAATAGCTACGATATGAATCTAAGTGGAAAATGAAAATGTTTGCCAAAGATTCAGCTTAGTAAATAATAAAAGAGGGTATATATTTGCACCTTTATTGTATCTTTTTCCATTTGTGTAGACTGTTCATATTATTTTATAGTCATTCTTGTTGAGCAGTGAACTGTTGAACACTAGACATGCAACAGTCCTGCCTAAAATGTCTTTACGGTAAAAGATTCTAGAATGTGATGGGTAGAGTTTGAAAACCTCTAGAGCTTATTAGGTATCCAATCTTGCATTACCTCATTTCATCATTTCATTAGCCACTTGTGTTCGACAAATATCTGATTATGGAGTTGCTGCCATTAGGTGATACCTATAAGGATGCATTAGATAGCTACAGGACTGAATCAGATCCTCATGAATCTAAATGTTGTTACAGTTAGATCTGCATGATGCATGTCTACATTGCCTTGATCCATAGAGTTGAAGTGATGTACCCATGTGAAGGCCTTATATGCAGCAAATCTGCCAAGGTTTCTTCAATAGTCGGGGCAAGAGTCAACGCGTATCAAATTTTTTTGACGAAAATATCGAGATAGAATTTGATTTGGTTATGTGACTGGTAAACAGGGATCATTTTTAGGGAATTTATTATCAGATACTAGGTATGACTTTGCAATATTTATTTTCATTCAAGCAACGGATTCTAGCCAATAGAAAAGGATCATCTCATCTGTCCAGAGATCATTTTGGTTCCGTTAAGGTGATGATTCAGAATATCATTTTGGTTACATTGACGCATTCTCGCTGAACAGTATTAGCAAAGTAGTAACGAATGTGGTTTCCTTGACAGTTTCTCTTGCTTTCCCTTTTAGCTACCACTACCTTGTTTCTTTTATTCTCTGGGTATGATATCTCGTGTATTCTAATGGTGCTAATCGACTTTACTGAAAACGAATATAGATGGCATCTGAATTCTGTTCCTTTACCAGCGAGTTGTTTTAGCTTACTGATTTAGTTTGAGACTTTCAATTCCTATTTATGATTTGTAGTTTGAATTCTCATGATCTGCTCGGCCTAAACTCTTTCCTACAATGGACAGATGGACACCAATGACCTTAATGTTGAAAATAATGGATTGAAGCTCCATATGCAAAGCATTGTTCAACAAATTTCCCAGCAAGATAGTAAGATGCTGTACTTATGACATTTGGACTAGTGCAAGTGCATATATGTTTGTGGCTCATAGCAGTTTGGCTGATAAATTTCTCAGTGCTCCAAATGTTATAATCACATGATGCTAAATGAAATTTTTTAATCCAGTATGCATGCTTTCACCATTTCTGGTTGTCAGGTCTTTTCTGTTTGTGATATCATTTGCTTGTTCCTCCCGATAAGTTGTCCTTTTTGGCGCAGACCTGAATAATACACTGTGGGCAGAGGTTCAGCGACTGAGAGTCGCAGCAGGCCTGGCGAGTCCCAACGGTGGGCAAACAATGAATCCAGGATCATCCTTCAGATCCCACCAACCGATGTATCATCAGCAAACGTTTGTAGATGCTCATCAACTTCAGCAATTCCAATTCCAAAGTCCTAACAGTGGACAAACAATGAATCCAGAATCATCCTTCGGATGCCACCAACCGATGAATCATCGGCAAACACCTATAGATGCTCACCAACTTCAACAGCCTCAGTTCCAAACTCAGCTTCAACAGCAATTACGCCTGCGCAATTACCAATCTCCGCATCAACAGCTGCCGCCCCTGCAAGTTGAGCAGTTTATGCAAGGGTCTTTTACTCCCAACACTCAACAAGGAAATAATTTAGGCAGCAATGGCTTCTAGAGAATCAGCCATAAGCAGCTGCCGAAGATATATTTTTTCTTGTATGTGCAAACCTTATAAGTTACAGAAACCTCAGAGTAGAAACTTAGAATTAAAAACAAGCATTCTGAGATTGATCTCATATGTTCGATCCTTGCGTTGAGCAGTTATACAAACAACCATGCGTGAATAAGTTAAACTTATGGAACAGAAACCTTTGAAGCTAATTGACTTCTTGATCCAGGGTGGCCCTGGTTAATTTATTTATTTATTTTGGGAGTTTTTTTTTTCAGTTGCAATCTTGATGGGTTACAGTTATGTATCATTTATCACTATCTCATTTTATGATTTATTCTTGTTCAGCAATTATGTCTCAAAATTTTCTTTGTAGCAAAAGTCAATGCTGAATTGGATGATTTCAAAGTCAATATCCGATGGAATTATCAAAAATCAACCCTATTTTGAACTTGAACATTTTTAAAGAGTCAACAGGGAAGCACAAAAGGGGATGTATCCAACTGATATAACAGTAACTATTACAGAATTAGTTATTGGATCTTGATTGATGTGAAGGGTCCGCCTTGGAAATCCAAAATCCGGCAAAACCGGTAACAGAAGTTGAATATTGGATCTACATTAGGATCCGACCCGTTCACCTTTCTCGCCCGTTGCCCGTTCTATTTTACACCCCTTTCCTGCTTGCCTCCAAGCACCACTTCCCCGCCCAGCAAGTAGGGAAGGGACGAGGAGGAGAAACCCTAACCCTAATCCTGACCCTAACCCTAGGAGGAGAGGAGGAGGAGGAGGACCTCCGCTTATAAATAGCAGCTGGATTGTCAGTCAAAGACACACTCATGCACACATAACCTCGGTCCCAAAATTCTCTCGAGTTGATATCACGGAACTACACTGAGGCATCGGAGGGACCCCCGAGGTGATCCCACATCGGTTTCCTCTAACCTTCATCTTCCTCGTAGGCTTACGTGATCCCACGGTGTCTTCCCCGACGTTCCGCAGCCTATTTTCGGCGCTCCAGAGTTCGTGTCTTCTTTGACGTTCTCACAGCTCACACGTCACGGACTTTTCGAATCCGTGCATCATCAAATTGGCGCCCACAGTGGGGCCCAGATTTAGTCAAGATGACTCAACCAGTGCGTTCAACAGGTGACATTTCCATGATAGTGACACAGCTCCAACTACATATCAACGATGTGTTGAAGCGACTCCAACAACATCCAGCTACCTCCTCCTTGCTCCCAGATGGACAAGACAAGAGGGATCTTACAGATGACCTCACACATGCAACGAGCTACATTCGGATAATATATACTAGGTATGGTTTTCGGCCGATATACCTCCAGGGCAACATCAACTCGGTACCGATTCTGTTTCTAGTCGACTCCAGGAGCGACCATTGATAAGTGTATAAAAGTGCATTTTGAACACTACTTCATTAGGTTTAATTATTAAATTATGAAAATCAATTGGACATTTCATTGATGTTTTTCTATTTTTAGGTTCAGTTTACATAGTGTCCAAACTTAAGTGATTTTCAGTGATTTTATTGCAGGAATTAATCTAAGAAGAGCTTGTCCAGTCAATAGCAATCAAGAGAACCATCCTCTTAATCAAGACCTATTAGGTGAAATCCAATTCAAGTAGGCTTAATCCAACCATGATTAGGACATGGAATACATGAGAGTCGGATTAGTAAATTCAGCAAACATGGAATTGCTGAAATCCCGATTTGGAAACTTTTCTGCACAGCCATTAGCATTGCAATGATATCTTTCTCGTCTGACATCGGATTGAGGTGATTGAAGATCCTATGGAAAGCTGCCTCAATGGACTACAATTATTTTTGAAATAGCCATGTCCAAATGCGGACGTTTTCTAGGCGAAAATCGGTCCGTAATCAAGGCCACGGGATCTGTCCTGCTGTTAGGGCATTTTTGGAGATGGGGATTGCTATAAAAACCAGGTTTTGGAGCAGAGGCAAGGGGGTTCCGGGGAGAGAAGAATCAGGGAGACTCTACAGCCAACAGGAAGAGGAGAAGCTCCATCTCCATGGCCGAGTAGATCAACCTGGCAAGGCGGAGAGGCGATCAAGCTTGAATAAGAGTTTTTCTACTTATCTCAAATCATGTTTTGATTTTAGTGTTGATACAACTCTCGTATGGATTTGTTTTCTAATTTATTTTAGATATTTTGAATGCACCTAAGTTGGGATTTGATTCTTTTCAAATAATCAGTGATGCTCTTGGGCATGGTTTGATTTTTTGTTCCTTTGTTAATTGGATTTTCTATTGCATTATTGTTTGAGCATATCGTCGTCTTGGGGGTTAAAACCTTTGCTACGTTATCTCTTGAAGACATCATCGTCTTTGAATCTAATTGAACATGATGATAGTTGTATGATTCATAAAGGGAGAATGATTCAGGAGAGTTGCTTTTGTTACTTGCTATGATTTGTAGTTCAATATGTTCCAATTGGTGAGATTGGGATGTGAATCCGCCAATTGCATATCTAACAGGATTGGAGATGAGAGAAATACTCAAGTTCAAGTGAGAGACTTCCAATGCCAAGCCACCTTAATTCTTAAGAAACTTCTCCAAACACTTAATTCTAACATAATCGACTTTTTTTTTACTATTTTATTTTTATCATCACATAATTGAGTAATCCTAGCTACTGTCTCTCTGTGGATACGACCACCTTCTTAGGCTATGTTGTTGCGACCGCTGTAATATCTTGTTGGGCGTAATCAACCATTGCCTCATCAGCCCGGAGCTCACACTACTGTTGCATTTGAAAGTTGATGAAACGATCACCACCAAACTTGTGATAGCAAACAGAACCCTGGTCAGATCAATGTGTATTTACTTGGAGGTATGAGTGCCATTGGCTGATTCAATTTCTTAATTGATTTCCTAATTTTTCCCGTTGGAGGGATGAGTGCCATTGTTGGAGTAGATTGGCTCCTCCTTGGGGCCAATCCAATGGGACTTCCAAAGAAGTACTATGAAGTTTGTTCACAATGGAAAGGAATTGATATTGCAAGGAGTAGAGGCGCCTCCGGAGTGCCCCAACAAGCACGAACCACAACTCAGGGCGCTCCTTAGTCCCAAGAAGGAGCCGCAAGAGTTGTCTCCGGAAATAGCACCAGCTGAGTCAGGTTGCTCATGGGCTCTCATTTGGAACCCCTACGCCTTCTCACAATGGCCCGAGTTGCATGAGGAGCCATTAGAAGCAAATTCAGAGCTCAACCGGACTCAAGTGCCCATCTTGAAGAAAAGACGACTTACGAAGAAGGGGAAGATAGTACGATCATATTTGAGTCCTCCTATGGAGAGACGCATTCGAAGATGGGACCACAACCTTTACTACAGTGACCTCCCCCCAGAACCGCGACCAAGGGCAACATGTCGAGCCAAGCCACACAGTGGAGAGCATTAAGCCGGGTTGTAGAGATCAACACAAAAAAAAATCTCCATCTTTATTTTTTAGTTTAAAATGTTAAAAGTTGTGCTATTCGCATCCGATATATGCATCACCTATCTTTGGTGTCTTAGATCACATACATGCTCTCCAATCCTCACAATCCTGACTCCGACGCTCCTCGGTGTTGTACGTGACTGTTGACACCAGTTTTGTCTACACCCTAATTTCATGACATTTATCAAATTACCGTACCTTTGATACTTGAAGCTGTTTTGGTAAATTTTCCATACTAAAATACAAAGCCAAACTCTCTGACCACAACCCAATATTTAGCCCAATCTGGTTCCGATGACAACTTTGTCATCGACTGTCGCGCTCAAAACATAGCTTGGATCATCCATTGCATCAGCCTTCAAGCTTCATAGTCAACCTCTGCTTCGAACGTCACATTGACCGTACTCCTCGGACAACAAATACTCCTTCTAGGGTCGATGTATGGATGGACCTTCACTTGGTTTTGGGCTTGCAATCGACCTCCATATCATCCGTCGACCTGAAATATTCAAATCTTCAATAAAGATAAACTTTTCTGAACTATGGTTGACCGAGCTTCATCCTTTACATGCTCGCAGTCAACCTTCTCTTCGATCGCTACATCCTCTATATGCCTCGGACACCAAAAAGGCTTTCCAGGGTCAATGCATGGATGAACCGCCAGCCAAAACTCAATTTTTACTAAGTGAGATGTAACATTCGTGCCATCTCACGGTTGACCTTCACATCGACTGCCAATACATAAACTTCTAAAAATTGAATTTAAACACTTCCAAATTAAGAGGAATAAATATAAAACCAATATTTTATCATTCTGTGCAAAATTAAGATCAATAATATCAACTCTTCAAGGTCCCTTTCACTGCAAGGTATCTTCATCCAAAATATATATGAACATGACATGAACAATAAAAGTTAAAAGGGTATTTTGGTCATTTAAAACCCCAGCGGTATTTTGATCATTCTGCCTTTGTCATTAGTGTCACGCCCCGAGCCAGAAGACCCCTCACGTCTCGGTCCGGATGGGTTTTCTAATTTTCCTATAACAACAGCTACCAGTCTAGTCTTAATATTGTACCTTTCGAGGCGTTGTATGACAGACCGTGTCGCTCTCCTTTTTGTTGGACAGAGGATGACGAGGCTTCTCTTACCGGTTTAGAGATCATCATACAATCATTAGAGAGGTTGGTTCAAATCAGACAGAAACTCCTGACGACGCAGAGCAAACATAAGAGTTACGCAGATCAGAGGCGACGACTCTTGGAGTTCACAATTGCCGATAGAGTATTGCTGAAGGTTTCTCCTTGTAGAGGATCAACCAGATTTGGTAGCAAGGGCAAGCTAGCAGTGCCCCTAGGCGTAGCTTGTAACCGTGTTTGTGTAAGTCGGCCTAGTGTGTTCTTTCTTTCCGGCCCTAACCTTATTGAATTTAGGGATGAAATTCTTTTAACGATGATAGGTTGTGAGCACCTATTCCTCTAGTCTTGCTCGACTGCATAGGTCGGGGGACGTGCCCTATTTGTCTGTTTAAACGTCAGGTGCGATCGGTCGATCACATTATTATTTTTAGACCCCAAGGGCAATTTGATAAAATTGCATCCTATTGGTCGGTTTCACACTAGTATTGTGCACACACGGCCTTGAATTGATACATGTGATTGATTAGACCCTTAGGTGTGCTCTCGATCGAAAGATCGGAGCTCGATTGGGAAAGATCGAAACGGACGACCGAGATCAATTTCAGTTCTCTATAAATACCCCCTGTTGTATTTGTGTTAAAGAAACACACACTTACATACACACCAACTTAAGGAAGAATAACTCAAAGAAAGAGAGAAGAGCTAGCCTTTGGAGGGATTTAAGTGTTTCAGCTCAATCTTCTCACATGTAACAAGTAATAACGAGAGAGATGGGGAGGGAGAAGAATGAGAACTTCAACTTCTCCTTTTTTCTCTATATATCCCCATTCATCACCTGGGAGTGCCTATTTATAGGCAAAGAGGTTACATGCAGACAAATGACACGAAGATCAAGAGGGAGAAAATTTCTACCCTAATAAATACACTGTCAGTTGTTGCGTGTAGACTGTGGTCATCTAATGTCAACATTGGATGTACAACACCCCCATCTATTTCCTTTTCTTTCTTCTTTTCTCTCTCTCTCTACTACGGTTTGGAGCTTGGGCTGCGGATTCGGACACCAAATTGGAGCAGCAGGACTTGGGGGATCAGTAGGAAAAGTGTCCAACTATTATATGTAGGTGTTTCTACCCTAATTATGTGATTAGGTTTGCATAAAACTGATTTTTTAATAATTAGCAAAGGAATACATATTAGAATGTATTGAAAGTTTGTATTCTAGTGTAATCAATGTTTTAGAAACATTTGGACGGTCAGCTTTTGTGTTTTACCGGTCGATTTGGTTTCTACCGTCCGTTTTATTATTTTTTCGACTGAAACAAGCCATATCTGAAATTTAGCCGTTGGAATCTTGATTATTTGGTACCGTTGGATTCATAACGTTCTCTTTTACACTATTCACGGCAATGTTCATCAGGCAGTGAAGGTGATTTTTCATCGAATTTCATGGATTTTCGTGATTCTTTTGGTTTGATTTTTTCATGATAGATAGGTAATGATGATAGGAAACATGTATGCTATTAACAACGGATTTTCAAAGGATTTATCAAATGTTTTGAGGGTGATTTTGCCGAAGGTGTAAATTATGTAATTTTCCTCCAATTATGTAATTCTTGTGATTTGATTGTTTAAATTGCTTAATTATACCTTGTACATATATATATATATATATATATATATATATATATATATATATAGGGTCGAGATCTATAAATAAAGGATGTTATTAAACATGGCGTGATGACCTTCGGGAATGTGTAGAATAGACAGTAATTGGTCCGATGTGGTTGCCGGTGTTGCGCTGAGAGTGCTAATTTAGAAATGTTACATCATGAGTTAGATGAACTCATGGATGTGAAATCAATGTTTGATTCTAATGCATTGTTATCATGTTGTATTCTTTGGATGTGAGCCATTGGCTCTATTCAAATATACTTCATGTCGGACTATTTAAATATTTTTGTGGCAAATAGTAACATGTATGCTAAATGCTTGTATAAGTGCATGCATTATATTCATTAGAGGCATTCAAGGTTTGGCATGGGTGATGGGTTGATCGCCGATCTGAACTGCCCGAGGTGAATGTGATGATTAAGGTTTAGAGGTTGTGTCAGTTCTCCAAGGCCAAATGCTAAAGATGGTTGCCGATGTTCCCAACGTGGGTCCCCATGCAGTGGAATCCTACTTGGGTAAAGGTGATCCTGCTTGTTACTGTTTCTGTGGCCCCTTGGTAACATGTTCAAGGGAGAGGTACATGACAGGAGCCTTTGGAGCATCGATGGGGTTATGGGGCCCATTAGCATACATTAAACTTAAGTGGAGAAGCAACACTGTTATTGTTCCTCCTTCTTTCAGTGTGACATAGAGTAGAACTCTACTTAGCTTGTTGCTCGCTCCTATCCGGGCTGCGTTTTGTATGTGCATGCGCCAGCTCTTCTTCTGTAGTACCAGCTGGATAGGCTTTTGGCAACGCGTCGACTTTTGAGGGTGTATGAGAATCCTGGGGCTTATTTTACATTTTGGCAGTTGTATAAATGTATAATATCCCTCCTTAAGGATTTTGATAGTTATATATACGTGTATGTTCAAGGTTTGATACCAGTTTGTTTAAATTGAATATGTAATTGTTAGTTAGTTTGCTAGAATTACTGTTTTGACCCCATAATTAATTAATCAAATTAGTTCTGAAATTTGATATATAAATGCGCCAGTGATGAAAGTGAACATGTTTAGGTTCCTCACATTTCGGTCCGGATAGGTCTTCTGGATCGGGGCGTGATAATTAGCCTCCAGGGGTATCTTGGTCATTTTACATCTTCAAGTACATAATGGCTTAAAATATGATCATTGTACTCTCCAAGAGGGTATTTTGGTCCAGAATACATATGAACCGATGAAAGGCTAGTTTGGTGATTTCCACCTTATCCTTGGCCAACGATATTGTGGTGAATTTCCTACAACATAATTTGAAATTAGAGCAAAATTTGAAATTAAAAAGAATATTCAGAATTTGAATTAAAAATTTTAAGTTTAGATAAGCACTAGGGCAAGCATTCAAATCCATATAAAGATCGAAGTCAAACGAGATGACAAAATTCAAATGAGAGGAGATCTCTCGTGTGTCCTCCCAACCTCTTTAACAAACAAGACATGACCCAGCTTCCACAAAGGTGGACCATTTTAAACATGAGGGCATATCTCAACTTCTTAAACCTTAAGCCTCTGTTTGGTTGGGGGTTAAGGGGGTTAGGGGTAAAAAAATGGGGATAAGAAATGAGGGTAAACTTAACCCACTTTGGTGTTTGGCTCAGAAACAGGAGTAAGTTAATGGGTTAAGTTTGGGATAAGGATAATAATTGTAAAGTGTATAAAATATATAATATATACTATTATAATAGTGGATAAGCTAGTGGAATAAGAGTATAATATCAGACCCGACCCAGAAAATCCATCCGAATCAACGCCCTGAGTGTACCCTAACTACAGAAAATGTCCTTAACCTCGGGTATATATTTGAATTTGATCAAGAATTTTGAATTTTTTGACATGTTTCGTGTTTACGCATATAATATTTGAATTTTTTTTATTAAATTAAGTTGGGATATTTGTGCATAGAATAAGGTAAAAATATATTATAATAAAATAAAATATCCCTCTCCTACCGACGCCCGTTCATTTGCCATCGCCGGCAGCAACGTCCGGTCGTCCTCCACCGGAATGTACATATTATTTAATAAAATAAAATATATTATAATAAAGTATAATATCCCTTTCCTAGCGACACCCGCTCATTTGCCATCGCCGGCAGCAACGTCTGGTCGTCCTCCACCAGATCGTATATATTATTTAATAAAATAAAATATTATTATTTTAATTTTAATAAAAAAAATATATAATAATATTAAAATGGAGACATTGGAATGCATCCATCCGCACGTGACCCAGTACCCAGTCCTCCTCTTCTCCGTCAGCTAGCGGTGATGGATCGTCGGATCGGGCTCGGAGCTGGTCGGAAGAGGGTCGTGGTGACTAGGGGGCATCGGATTTGGGAATGGACGGGGTCGGGAAGGCCGGAGGCGACGGAGATGGCGATGTTGAGTGGTGGCGGTGCCGGATCCGCGAGAGGGGAAGCTCGAGTTGGGGTTCTATCGGCAAGGAGCGGTCACGGAGGGGTGGACGGCGTCGTGGCGAGGCGTCATCGGGAGGGGAGGAGAAGACGGAGGCGCCGCGATGCTGGATCTGGAGGAGTCAGAGGAGTAGCCGAGCTTGGGGTCGGAGCCGCGGTGGCGGAGAAGGTAGTCGCCGGCGTAGAGGGGCCTCGGGGAAGACCGAGGTGGCGAGGAAACTCGGAGGAGGAGCCGCGTGTGGCCGCGGCTTCGCCGGGGACTGGAGAAGAGGACGGCGGAGGTTGGGATGGATAGGGGCTCGGCAGCGATGTGGCGGCGAGCTAAAGAGGAAGGAGGGACTGTCGAGGATAATAGAGGATGGGGGAGAGGAGAGGTGATGCCGAGGAAGGGGAGAGCCTCGCCAGTGGATGTGGTCGCCGCCGCCGGAGAGAGGTCCGAGAGAGAGAGAGAGAGAGAGAGAGAGAGAGAGAGAGAGAGAGAGAGGGAGCAGAGAGAAGAGAAGTGAGGCTCGGGGGTGTGTGAGAGCTTCTTAACCCCAAAAACTACTTTAACCCATCTAACCCCGTTTACCTACCCCAATGTTGTTTGGGGGTAAGAACCGGGTTAAGGGGATAGGGAATCCATATCCAGATTAAGCCCACTTTATCACTCCATTGCAGCCAAACATAAGCTAAGAGCTTGTTCGATTGCCAAACACAAGCTAAGAGCTTGTTCGGTTGGGGGATAGGGAATCCATATCCGGATTAAGCCCACTTTATCACTGCATTGCAGCCAAACACCATCTAATCCCCATTTTTATTCCCATCTTATCCTCATTTTTCAACCAATCATTATTACATTTTCTCTTCTTTTCAACCAATCACATCAACTTTATCCCTACTTTTTCACTTTTCAACTAATCATTACTTCATTATCCATACTTTTCAACCAATCAAATCAACTTTATCCCTACTTTTTCAACCAAACATTACTATTTTACCATTACTTTTCAACAAAATACCATATATATCCCACTACTTATCCCAACATACCAATTCCTATCATCACTAATCCCTGAATTGCTTGTCCCACAACCAAACGGCACCTAAGGATCATACGGCAACCTCCTATAAAGCAATTGTTGGATTCAACTTTAAATAGAAGAGATCATATCTCAACTCCTTAAACCTTCAATATCACACGACAACCTCCTCTCAATAGATCTCGAATAGGCACAACATCTTGTTAGGAATTCGGCGGGGATGAAACCAAGATGGGAGAGCACCAAAATAGAACAATGAAAGGAGACACCAGAATTTAACGTGGAAAACCTTCTGACAAATTACCGCAAAGAAAAAACCACGGGAAGAGAGAAAACTTCAATATATGAGGAGATTTACAAGACTTGATCTCTCAACTCTCACATATAAATCTCTCACAACCCTCCTAAATACATTCACTCTAGAATGCCCTACTTTCTTCCTCTACGAAGAACTACAGAGAACTCTCTCTATCTTTGGTTTCTCTCAAGCCCTAAGACCTCTCTCTGGGCCTCCAAGATGAGAACCCACATTCTATGATACGGCTTGAAAAGTGTCGTGGCTTAACAAGACTGACCAAAATTACAACATATTTCGGTGTTCTGCTTTAACTACTAAGAACTAGTAGATAGTGGAGAGTCCGAGTCGAGTCCACAGGGATTTAAGGGATTGAAATCAAATACTTAGTAAATCTCCTACTAATGAGTTGAGGAAAGATTGCAGATTGAAATTAAACTAAACTTATACTAAAGGATTTATGAATATGAGAAGAAGGACCACAGGATTCTTAATCAGTAACTAAGGATCTACCAGGTTTTCCAAAGATCAGGGCATGCAAACACGATGAATGGCTTCCTAAAAGTTGATAAGGGAATGGCTAGTTCTCCTTACCACTCAACAAGTTCTGTTTAGGATTCCTTGTCGGCAAGAACAATTATCGAAATATCAGTGACCGAATGATTAGTTACATTCACTGCTAATGAACCCTCTTACTCAGATGAGTTCATCGCAAACAGTGCCAAAGATATGGATTTAGGTGTAATATCGAGATGACTTCGCATCTCAATGGCCAGAACTACAAAGGTAAGATGCATGAAGGATTAGGGATGGAACGTAGTGGGACTAGCACTATACAATCCCTAATCACGAATAAGATTCCATCCGAGATATCATGGGACTAGCATAATCCTCTTATTTGGATGAATCCAATTCACGCCCTAACATACTCAAGCTCTACAATCAAGTGCAAGCAAGAACGATCCAAACATCCAGCGAGAAATCAACACCAAGATATAAAGAAAATAGAGATTAATCCATAAAACCAAACCATCGTGTATACAAACCCTAGATCTAAGAAATCCCTAGTAAAAACCCTAGTTACATCATAAGAATCCCATGGCTAGGGTTTTAGCTACTCATCTTCAGGGGATAATCCATCGGTAGAAGTTGATGATCTCCTCCCGCCATGGATCTCCTCCCAAGAATCGCCGAAGAAAAGATGTAGAAAAGATAGGAGAACTCTCTCCAAAAACGTCTGGAAAAAGCCCCCAAAAAACCCTAAACAATGACTACTTATAACCCAAGAAACAACCTCCCACGGATTAGATCAGAACCGTCGATCTTTGCCCCTGGCCGCGTCGGATCGATCCGACTTTTGGAGTCGGAGCGATCTTACTCCTTAAGTGCTTGATGTTGTGAGCAATGCCCGAGACGGATCGATCTAACTCTTGGAGTTCGATCGATCCTACGCCTTTACTTGCTGGTACTCCCGAGCTGGATCGATCCGTCTGTCGGGTCCGACCGATCGAACCATTGTTGTTGCGCTACATCCCGTGCCGGATCGATCCAACTCTTGAACTTCGATCGATCCAGCCGTTGTTCATCGTACCCTCATTGGTTGAGTTGGATCGATCGAACCTGTTGAGGCCGATCGATCTAACTTGTCAAAATCGCCAGAATACACCTGTTTTAGCTCCGAAGTTGATCTAACTCGTAGGAGGGTCTGTTATACCTGAAATGGAATAAAAGTAGTCAGTCCAGCATTGCTCGGGGCCCAACAAAGCCAAATTACAAGGGTGTTTTGTGCACTTTTCAAGTCTTATCATTCTACACATTAGGGTTACACACCAACCCTATTTATATCCACTAATTAACCCACACTCGGATTAATCTGGACCCTTGATTTTAGCCCGGATGCCGCAAAGGATCGATCTTCTTGAATGAAAGGATTGATCCTTTCATTCCATGGAATAGACCGCCCCGACGATGATCGATCCTCTTGAGGATGAGGATCGATCATCCAAACCCGTGCTCTCTGTCATGGGAAAAACATCTGCAAAGGATCGATCCTTATAGGGCATAAGATCGATCATTTCCAACATAGCTCTCTGTCATAAGATATGAACTGAGAGGATCAATGCTTTCGATCCTTTGTCTTCCTGCACCTTTGTTTGTCCAACGCCGCGCGTCCTCGTCGCTTCTCGTCGACATCTCTCGTTGACATCTCTCATGAGGAGGGATTTTTCCAACACATCTAGGATGTGCTCGCTAATCTCCAAAGACCTCACACGTAATCCCCTAACTCCTCAACAACTTAGATCCCAAAAACAACTATTTAAAGTTTAAAATCTCCATCAGATTTGGACCTACGTCTATAAATAGAGAGGTGTAGTATGCAAAATGAGGCTCTTGGACGCTCATGCATTGGGGGGTTTGGCTGCTGGAGACGTACGGTAGGGGAATCTTTGCTGGTGGCTGGAAGCTCACACACTCGAAGGTATTGGTTGCTGCAGAGACCTTGAAGGCACTGCAGAAATCTGAAGGCGCTGGATACCCAAAGACAACAGTCTCTTTTCCAAATTTGATGAGCTACCGTTGAAGATTCGAGAGTGCCCAGTGAGAGCTCGAGTTGTGGAACAGAAGCATCCAAAAGATCGGATCCAAGAGAGAAAGATCGTGAGAAGGGAAATACACATACAAACGGTTTAGACATCGACCTCGGCGATGAATGTGAGACCCTCACGTTCTTCCTTTTCCTCTTCATTATTTTAATTTTTATTGATAACATCGTAAGGGTTTAAGTTTCGAATATAGAATCGGAGGTATTCCTTATGGGATATAAACAATGGATTTACCGATTTGTCAATCCAGGGGTGTGGTGCCTATAATCTCTTCAAATGCAATTAAAAAAAATTAAAAAAAAAAAGAAATCTAGTCTCCGCGAGGTCGATGTTTTATTCACGAATAATGACTCGGTACGCTTGCCGGCCTGAGAACAGTCCCGCTAAGTGGCATGGCCAACTTCTTGCCTTCTGTTAGCCATAAATATAACCATATCTTAAAGTCATTTAGGTGATTAACAAGATCAATGACAATTTCATAAATATTGTCAATCGGCCAATAAATACTTCAGTTTTGATACAACTGAAGTATGTTGGCTATAACTTTTACATCAAGTATCCAAATTGGGTGATTCTTCAATCATTGGAAAGAGAACGAAAAGATCTACAACTTTAATGTTGACGAGATTTTCAAATTCTATCGTTTAGTGTGTCAAACTGGCAGCCAAAATGTCTAGTAGCAAAATAGTAAATAATGGCCGATTTCAAATGTCTACAACTTTAATGTTGGTAATAACTTTCTCATATGATGTCCAAATTGGACGTTTCTGGTATCCTTGAAAAGATAAGTGGAAGACCTATAACTTTTACGTTCATAGTTTTTCCAGATTCCATGGTGATCATCAGCACAATTACAGCATAAGACAGAAGACGTTGTTTAGTGGTAGTTTCATAAATATCAGTTAGTTATGAAGCAGTTATGGTAGTTTCAACTTTCAAAGCAACAGTTGCAGCATAGTGGGTGGTTTGAAGGTGGTTACCAGAAGCTCTATAAAAGGCCATGAAGATGAAGAAAAAAGTGGCACCAACCTACAAAACAAATCAGCTTTTAATTTCTAACATCTCTACATTAATGTAATGTTAGATTTTAGATTTATCTTCATGTACCCTTTAAATTCTTGCAATGAAGCCTTTTTTATTCCTTTTAATTCCTGCATTAAAGCCCTCTTTTCTAGGAGTAGTTCTAGTCATAGTTTTTATTCCTTTTAATTCCTACAAAATTTTCATTCTTAGGAGTTCTAACATAGTTCTATCACTCATATAGGAGAAGATCTATCACTTATAGGAGTAGTTCTAATATAGTTCATCATTCACATTAGCTTCTCCTCCAATCTCCCTCTTTCCATCCATTTTATATTTTTTCTTATCCATTCTCAAAAGCTTCAACACCTCTGTTCGAACATAGTTTGAAGGAGTTTGAATTTTATCACGTCCCTAATTTTAATATTAAGACTAAGTTTGACTATTGCCGGTTTACGGTAAGATTTCCACGTCAACACCTTCATTCTCGGAAGCCTAAGGAAACGAGAAAATGGCATCTGGAAAGGGAACTCTTTACATCCTCTATTTTATCTAGTCAATAAGAACCTGAAAAAGGGAACAAGAAGAACATGTGAAACAAGGAAACACATAAGTATGCACACAAGACTAAAAAAAAAATTTCTTCGCATCTAAGAAATCTAAGAGACTAAGACCACCAGCCACAGCCGATGCAGCAGCTGGGCGGGGTGGCGTCAGGTGACCGCCGGCGGCCCTTCGCCAAAAGGAAAGAGAGAGGGGAGAAGAATACTATGGAATACGTTCTCGAACTATCCACCTCCGCCGCCAATCAAAGCTTGTCGTCGCCATGTCACTATCGAATCTCATCGTCGGTTGTCGTCGGTCTCATTTCACCCGTTGATTTTAGGGATCGTGATTACTAGCGAAGAAGGGAGAACTGGGCGTGGCGGTGTGATTGCAAAGAGAGGATGGGGCGCAGCGGCGTGATGGCGAAGAAGGGAGCACGGAGCGTGGCGGCGCGATGGCGAAGAAGGGAGCACTGATAAGTCACAAAATATACATAATTCACCCATTCAACTGGGCTTTGTTAGCTCTCAAGCAATGCATTTTTAATATCTTTTCGTATGGTTTCAGGTACAAGAGCTTACAAAGAGAGTTGCATTGATTTCAAGCCAAAAAGACATCAATTATACAGATTCAGCCTTATTTGGATCGATCCAGACAATTTGGATCGATCCATGAATGTTTGGATCGATCCCAAAGATATTTGGATCGATCCAGACCCTTTTCCAGAGAGCCAGACTTTCTGGTTCATATTGGATCGATCCGAATCCTTAATGGATCGATCCATATTTCGTTCTCTAAAGAGCTTGGTACAATTTGGATCGATCCGAATCCTTAATGGATCGATCCATATTTCTTTTTCAGAGAGCTATGATTCTCTGGTACATATTGGATCGATCCAGATCTGTAATGGATCGATCCCTATTTCTTTTCCAGAGAGCCATGATTCTCAGGTACATAATGGATCGATCCAAATTGTTATTGGATCGATCCATAGACCCTTTCCAGAGAACTTGATTTTCTGCTACATCTTGGATCGATCCAGACCCATTTTGGATCGATCCAAGTTGTTAGAAACCCATATTTTGACATCTTGGATCGATCCAAACCTATTTCGGATCGATTCAAGGTCGCTGACGGGTAAAAATGGATGGCTCTGATCTGATCCGCGGGTCCATGACTTGGGGCTTATAAATAGGGGTTTTGGCTCTGTTTTGAGGATCTTTTCTCCACTCTTTTTCCCTCTTGATTCCAGCCTTCTCTCCTCCTTTAGTTTTTGGAGATTTCTCCTCTATTCCTTGAAGATTTAGGGCTTTGAGGGTGGATTTTGATGGAGAAGATGGGTGAAGCCTCCTCTTCCATGGCTATCCTACCCAAGATGAGTAGCTAAATCTCTTCTCCTTGGGAATTTCATGATGTATTAGGGCTTTTCCTTAGAATTCTCTTTTGATTCTTGATGTAATGACTCTTATGAGATGGTTTTTGTATGAATTCTCATGTAATCCTATACTTCTTCAATAAATTCCATTATTGAATGGTTTGGTTACCTTGTTTTGTATGGAATTGATTGAGAATAAGATGATGCCTACTAGATGTTTGATTCAATTCCTCAAAGAAGAGACTATGCTAGAACCATAGCCATTTCTAAGGGATGAATCCTTGATCTAGGGATAGGATCTTGAAGTGTTAGAACCACCCCAAGCCAAAGCTATCGTACCCACTATTCTCGACTTAGATAAGAGATGGGATTGAGGTATTAAACCCATCTCAATCCAAGACCTTATCCATACAAAGCCTTAATCCTTTGCCAATGATATGATCTTAGTCCGGCAATTATTGAGCTATGATCGAATTAAAACCTCGATCATGGATCTTAACCTTTTAATTCACCGATGAGATGATCCTAACCCGACGTCTCATTAGCGGCGAGCGATACTAATCCTACACTCACCGATCTCTAATTTAGACCATCCCTTGAGTGTCATTCATCTTGATTCATAGAGATAATATTTAGACCCTAATTCGGATTGGAATTCCCTAAGAATTCTTCCTTGATAAATTTCCTCTCTAGTTCTTTTAGAATACTTTCGTTAGATTACTCAAAGAATCAACCATATTGTTCACAACCATTGTAGAGATTATATCTCATTTATTAATTCAATCATCAAATTCCTTGAGGACTCGACCCGTGCTTCCACTAACTACGTTGTAGTTAACTATTAGTCCGGTAAATTATTTTGTCCGCCTTTGATATACTTAACGACATATTTCAAGGTGAGTCAAGCACGGAGCGTGGCGGCGCGATGGCGAAGAAGGGAGCACGGGGCGTGGCGCGGGGGCTGGTCGGCAGGATAGGAGAGGAGGAGGCTTGGTTGCCTGGGGCGACATTGGTCGGCGGAGAAGCGGCGTGACGGGGCAGCGCGATGGCGAAGAAGGGAGGATGGCGGTGGCGCTTAGGGCATGGGAGATGGAGGGTGGACGGTGGCAGCGCTTAGGGCACGGGAGATGGTGGAGGGTGGACGGGGCGAGGGAGGCCGGGGCGGGCGAGGCGTGGGAGGTGGTGGTGAGGGAGGACGGGGCGTGGCGACGCGATGGCGAAGAAGGGAGGACATGGCGAGGGAGGCCAGGACGAGGAAGGCCGGGGTGGGCGAGGCGTCAGCGGCGGTGGCGACGTCTAGGGCACGGGAGAGAAGGGCTCGATCGAGTGGATGTGGGGGGGGGGGGGTTAAGTCCCCCGAAATAATCATGACCGTCCGATACTGGTTCTCTATACAAGAAATAGAGAACTAGTTTGCTCAAGATAATTTCCATATATATATATAGAGTAATTTTCTACAGAGAACCGGTTCCCTAACTCTTATATTGGGAACCAGTATCTGGACCGTCCGATCCCCATCGAACGGTCCTGATGTATTTCGGGGGCACTTAACCCCCCCTCTCCCCTATCCACTCCACTCAGCTCCTCTCTCTCGTGCCCGTGCCCGTGCCCGTGCCCGTGCCCTAGACGTCGCCACCGCCGCCGACGCCTCGCCCGCCCCGGCCTCGCCACGGCCTCCCTAGCCCGCGCCTCCCGGCCTCCCTCGCCCGCGCCTCCATCGCACCCCGGTCTCCCTCGCCCGCGCCGGCCTCGCCACCGCCTCCCTTGCCCGCGCCTCCTTCGCGCCCCCCCTTCTTCCACTATGCAGACCCGAGCCAAGCTCCTCTCCCATGCCCTAGACGTCGCCTCCGTCGCCTCGCCCGCCCCCGCGTCCCTTGCCCGGGCCTCCCTCGCGTCGACGCCTCGCTCGCCCCGGCCTCCCTCGCGCCGACGCCTCTCTTTGGATGAAACATTGATATTTTTCACATGACCCACCCTATTTTCTTACTCTGTTTTTGCTAATCGTGCTTT